>VUQH01088470.1:18390-61968 GCA_015106775.1 Etroplus canarensis | reverse complement strand
TAAAACTTTCCTTTTTGATAAAGCTTATAGTTAGGGCTTAGTTATGCTGCAATAGGTTTAGGCTGCTGGGCGGGTGCTGGGCATTTCTTTTCCACCCATCTCTTTTCACTCCCCATGCATTTATTTGCCACTGCCGCATGTCATTAAATGTTGTCTTCTCTCTCCCATAGTCTGTGTCTCTCTTTGCTCTCCTTCCTCTCTTCTCTGTCCCCTCACCCCCAACCGGTCGAGGCAGATGGGTGCCCCTCCCTGAGCCTGGTTCTGCAGGAGGTTTCTTCCTGTTAAAAGGGAGGTTTTCCTTCCCACGGTTGCCAAGTGCTTGCTGATAGGGGATCATCGGATTGTTGGGGTTTTCTCTCTAACACTGCGGGATCTTTACCTTACAGTGTAAAGCGTCTTGAGGTGACTTTTGCTGTGAATTGGCACTATATAAATAAAACTGAACTGAATTAAATTGAATTGAATGTGTGGTGGCTCAGGAGGTAGAGTGGATCATTCTTGGGGATCATACCAAACCTAAAATTGCTCTTGATGTGTCCATCGGGTTATAAGTGTATGCATGATTGATTAAGTGCTGTGTGAGGAAAGCTTTTTGTCTTAGTCATAGTATAAGGAGATTTGGCTGATGAACTGTAATATGTTCAGAATTACAGTACACTTTTTCACCCATTCATGGCATTGTAGTGTCAGTAAACATATGCTCCAAAACCTACTCATGCTTATTGTGGTTTAAAAAATGTTTATTTTTTATTATACTGTAATTTTGTTATGGATGGGATTAGTTTTGTAACCATTCCAAGTATTGTGCCGTCACATCAATGCGACCATAGAAATTACACACAAGCCTTGCTTCTTCTTTTACTGGGGGGCTTTTTTCCTCTTCAATGCATCATTTTAAACCTGACTATAGAATATTAAATTTTACAGTGATATGTACAAAAATGTTTTCTAATTATTATAAATGCAAATAAGTTTTCCCATCATATGCCTTTGAGTTATTAGACCATTTACCTACTATTCCTTAATTCCTTTATTCTGTAAATGTAAAATTAAACAAAGGATGTGACATTAGAATAAGACATTATTTTTTACTTATACATCTAAATAGAATAAAAAATATTTAAATTTGTAAACAGGCTTCACTTCAGCTCCAAGATTTAGCAGTTGAGTCTTGTGTTTTATTGACACTTCCCTAGTATTGCAGGGAAGCCACATCTCATGTGTTTATGGAGGCAAGAGATGTGCACACGATTACATAATCAATAAAACCTATTGATTTTCATGCCATTTTAAGTGGTTTTGTTTGGTAATTATTATTGAAAGAAATTTTGATTTCCCACGGGCCCACTCTGACTTGTTCTTGGTCACCCCTCCAATGCCACCCTATTTACAAAAATCTTGGAAACGCCCCTGCTAACTGCCTTTGCAGGACTGAATGAACAAACGAGTTCAGGATGCAGCATCTGATTAACAGGATGTTATTTAGAGATTTAGAAATTCAGTAAAATTCTAACAACCCTCCTCAAAATACAGAGTCACTTGATATCAGAGTTTATGTCAAAATGTTTTCTGTCAAAAGTGAATTAACTTGCTTTGAGTGATGCTATAGTGAACGGTAGCAGTACTGATTTTCATTCATTTAATTTTTACTACTTCTACAATGCCTTTCATTGCATTTCAGTAGCAAAAGAATTACTTAGCTTAAGTACCCATCTGTAATGCAAATTAAATTATAAGGTTTATTTTTGGGGCTCAGTTACTTGAAAAATGTATGTAACAAGTGCATTTGCATTTGAAAGTAGTAAAAAAGGACAATAGCAAGCACTGGGGTGCCTCCATTGTTTTCCAATATATTGAATCAATAGTGCCTGAACTATTACCATGACAGACATACAAACAAAGGCATGAATAGAGTCTACTCAATGGCCTCCCAGACACACTCACTCACACAATTTGATTATGGAGAGGACATTTATCACAACACAGATTTTCTACACCTGGAGAGTACAGGATTTGAAGAGCCAGTGCCTAAAAAAAAAGAAAAATTAAATTCTATTTTTCATGTTTCATGTTTTGTACCTTTTTTGTTTTATTTTGGTTTTTGGGTTTGTTTTTTGGGTTTGTTTGTTTGTTTGTTTCTTTTCTTTTTTGTAGTTATGTCACCTAGAAAAGCATAAAGCTCATGAGAATGGGGAAACAAAAGCTCCTGTCAGTAAGGATCTGGCTGTGTGTCCTGAACGAGCTGCAGCCTCTTATCTGAGCTCAGCAAAAGTTCCCATCGATTGGCCTGCTGATTGTGCGGCTGTCAGCCTACCTGTCCAGCCCTCGCTCCCACCTTCTCCCCCACTTGCCGCCCTCCTCCATCCATCCTCTTGCCCCTCCTCCTCTCTGCCCAAGGCCTCATTGATCAGCCGTGCCCTGGCTCCTGCCCGCTGATCAGTCAGCTTGATGTCTTTTGTGTCTGGGTGAAGTGAATAAACTATTGGCCCAATCGAACGGGAAGCATGGGGCCAAGAGAGTCAGTCTTCGGGCCTTGAATGAGAGGTTGGGAAGAACAGAGGGATCAGAGAAGAAGACATGAAGGTGGGAATAGAGAGAAAGGGCAAAAGAGACATAGGGAAGAGGATGAGGGGCAAACTGGCTCTCAGATCAGAGAGACTGCACACAAAATGGTGGAAAATGAAGAAATGTAGGATAACGGATGAAGGGATGGAAGGTCGCATCCGCTATGGGGATCCAAGTTCACAAAGCTCAGTAGACCTCCTCTACCAAGCTGAAAGCAGAACATCCATCTCCAACCCACACACTGATGACAAGCTCCCTCAGATAAACACTATGAGTGGTATCCAATTTGTCTCAAGACTGTCAGTGTCCCTGAGGGTCTTCACAACTGTGGACATAAGGAATAATTGCATCCATGAGGCTGCATAAATTAGCCACCAGCTGTGGCAAATCCATAGGCAAGTGGTAAGGATCAGCGCCTCACTAATTTCTGAGCCTCCAAGTCTCAGATGGGCCAGACAGGGCTAAACTATCATTTCCATTTCATCCCTGTCAATAAGCATTTGGTAATGGGGGTAAAACAGGAGGAGGGTATTTGTTATTACAATGAGTGAGGTTTTTATGATCATGTCTTGTAGCAAGGTGACAGAAAATTGCACTGATGGATGCAGAGATAGATGCATTTGTGGAGTAAAATGGACAGTTGGCAGAGGGAAATATTGGAGTTTATCAAAATAGATGGTATCCCGAAGCACTGAATCAATGCATATATTCACATCCAGAAAGTTCAGAAAGTGTGTGATGGCAAAACGAGGCCATGCAACAATTGTTTTTGTGTTTATATTCCCCAAACAGAAAAATACCCTGACTGAAAAAAAAAAAGAAGTTCACAAATAATTTAAGTACAAATTCCAAGTCTTTCTTAGCCAACTCGCAACTGTGGCTTGCTGTGACAGCAGATGCATTTTTAATCACTCTTACAAAAACTGAAGACATAAACAAACATTTACCCTGTTTGGAAGCCCCTGGTTTGCTTGGGGATTGGTGCATTTTCTTTCTGTCCTCCATGTTTTCAGTCAATCGGTCCTTAGATAAAAAGAGCTTAGAAAGATTATCCCCCTGGCTTGAATGCCATTATCATTAATCAGTGTGTTATTGACTGCTCTGTCCTTTCCTGTTTCAAGTTCAGGCCTCCCTTAATCCACAGATTTTGCCCAGAAGACACACACTCAACTCTGGGAGGCTCAGTGCAGCTTGAACCATGCCCACCCTCGCAGGCACGGATCGATTTGCGACTAGGTTTCTCCTGCCTTCCAATCAAAATGCCCAAACATTGTGACTGGTGATGTAAATTCCCCTGTATGGTATCTGGAGGCTCATTTAGAAAATCTGTTACAAAGGCCAAAAGACTTTGAACTCCTTATGTAACATTTAAATATATTATTGCATAAATATATAGGTATTAAATCTAATTAACATGAAATAAAGAAGATGAAATATTTTCAATTCATAAATTCTCATAGCTTTGAGTTAAGTTTTGGTCATTCTTTGTTTTGTTTCCTGTTGTATTTTGATAGTACAGTTTAGCCATGTGTCTCTGTTATTTACTTTTTGTTTTTCTTTTTTTTCCACCTTCTGTGATTGTTTACTCTACCCTTATTAGTTTCCCTTGTGTTCAGTTAATTCTTTGTGTACGTTTAGTCCGGCCTTTCTCCTTTTCATACATCACTCTGTCTTTCCTTCCCTGTTTGCCTTCATGTGTCTTTGTGTTATTCCCTGAGCTTCCTTGTTAGAATTTCCTCGCTTGGAATACTGCTGTTAGGTTTTTCTTTTTACAGTTCTGCTTGATTTACTGCACAACCATTTGTTATCCTCATTTCATTAAGTTTTATGAAAAGTATTTTTTCAATTTATTCTACTTGTCAGTCTCATGGTGCTCTGTATCCTGTGATTGGGTCTTTCTTCCATTTTTCAGCGGCTCCCGTTAGGGGTCACCACAGCAAATCATCTGCCTCCATCTCACCCTATCCCACGCATCCTCTTCTGTCACACCAGCCCACTTCATGTCTTCCTTCACTGCATCTATGAACCTTCTCTGTGGCCTTCCTCTTTTGCTCCTGCCTGGCAGCTCCATCTTCAACATCTTTTGCCCAGTATGTCCACTACCATTCCTCTGTAGATGTCCAAACCGTCTCAGCCTTGCCTTTCTGACTTTGTCTCCAAACCGCTCAACCTGAGTCCTCCCTAGCATGTCAGACAAAAGCAGTGGAAGAGCACTGTGGTAAACTACTGTTTACAACTGTGTTTGCAAAGGCATTCATTTTGCTCATTACTGACAAGAATATAAGACAGTGATTGACATCCAAAATTTTCAAGTGAAGCTAAATTCTGTCAATAAACACACACTCCACTACTAATCAGAAGACCAGTGATTTACAGATACCAAGGCAAACGCAAAAGGTATAAAAGTACCAGGAACTTATATATATAACACACAGGGGAATGGATGGCAGTCATTATCAAGACTAAACAAAGTGCACTTGAGTGAGGCGTTGAACTCATAGCAGCTCACCAGCTGCGTAGTGCACAGCAGTTTAACCTAAAAATGTAAAACACACAGTCACAGGCAATCCCAGGCGTTTCCCAGTCATACCACGGGAATTGATGTTGCCAGGCATGTTTGTGCTGGAATACAAATCATGCTGTCAGTTTCAGTGCTCCTGTCAAAGAAGCAAGACATCAACACAGCCAGACGGGGACGACAGGAAACACACTGACACAGTATGAGTCGATGGGGAGGGAAGTAGCCTTGAGCGATGATTGGAAAAGCGTGTTTGTGTATTAAAGATTGTGTGAGTATGCAATTCATGGGGCCTCAACTGTTCCTATGTGTGCTGGACTGGATGTGGTGTGTGTATGTGTATTTATCTGTGTGGGGACATACATCATCCACAGTTCACAGGGTCGTGCATCCATCAGTAAATATGAGCTCTGTCTGATCAATACCCCTAACCAAAGAGAAGCTTAAGTCTTTAGCTTATTAACTCTACCCTGGCAAAATCCGCTGTTCACATGCCTCCCCTGTGTTCCAGTGTGCCGGCTTGCATGTTTTACGTGCACAAACATGTCTTTGTGAGGATGTGTGCAAGCGTGTTTGTGTGTTTGTGTGTGCTGCTGTTTATGTTCTTTAACATACGTTGGGTGAGATTGTGTGCAGTCCAGGCTTTCGCTCCCTTCCTCCTGTTGACTACAGTTATTTACTGACTGTGCTTTACTGACACATGCAGCCTGGTCAAATACACAGAGATAATCTATGCAAATGTAACACAATGTTTTCTCAATCAAAAGCTATTTAGCTGGCTGTGTATCTTCCGGTACGTGTTCATTGAGATAGTTCCCAGAGGGCTTCCAGTGGAGCTGGTTGATAATATGAGACTGATTAAAAACATTACAAAGTGGTTTGTTTAGTTGCAAGAACGTCAGACAAATTGGTGTTCTTTTAATGTCACAAGCTTGTTTCTTTATTTTATCATTATCAGTCATATAGGTACCTGCAAAAACAAAAACGAAAAAGGATTCCAGATAGAGGGTATGAAATGAAGCAAAGCTACTTTAGTCAATAATTTTGTATCAACAATGGTTCGATTGACTTTGTGTAATGTGAAAAATGTTGCTTATAGGGACAAACCCATAGATAATTAGTCAGTTCTGTGTCATGCCTCACAAAGCAGGATGACAAAAATGCAGAACAAAGTCAGCAAAAGTTCAGTCTGGTTGAATGAGAGTAGTGGTGAATTTAAAAATATCTGAATGAATGTGCGACAGTGAGTAGTTCAGTTTCTCAATGACTAGGCAGGGTGCGCTCCAGTGTTTCAGTCCATCCAAGGTGAGAGTTTCTGAAGATCCAAGCAGGGTTCCAAAGTTCTGTGATAACAGGTGAGAGTGGGACAAGCAGCAAGTCCGAGAGGATCCAAACAGGCACTCGGCAAGTCCACTAAAACCTAGCGTACACTAGGGAGCGGACAAGATGCGGAATGCAAATTTAGTAAATCCGCATCCAATCAGCAACCTCTCTGCATATTCTTGAAAGATTCATTTCACCGTCTTTATCATTCCTAAACACTTCCCGGCGTTTCTGCACCTTCGAGAGAGGGCAAAATTTCCACGTCGAATTTTCGGTCGAGACCAAAATTTGGATGCGGAAATGAACTTCCTGACACTTTTGGCAACTTGTCTGCACGACAGTGCAGACATCCCTCCGCCTCTTCTGCAAACGCTCCCGAAAGCCTCCGTGGTCCTGATGACAACCAGTAGGGCAAGCAGGACTGAGGATAGTGAACTGTGCTTTCGTTTCTGTGAATGATGAACGTTATGCAGGGATATTTTGTGACACACATAACTGTGGTGTACTTTCTGAGACTGATGAACATTTCACACCGTACTGTGATGTAGTGTAGATGATCACTTTGCGGTGATCTTGTGACTTGATTGTGATTGTTATTATTATTGTCATTGTTTTGGAACTGTAAATAAAAGACTTATTATGAAGTGCATAATATGATATTATGAAGTACATAGATGTGCACAGAGGCAATATGAGAAAAACCCGGAATCGGCGCCGAATTTATAACCTTGCATTATTTCCTTATATTGTCCGCATGTCTAAATGGTTGTCGGAAAGTCATCCTGATTGTCCTAGTCCATAATTTTACCACTCCTGGTGTGATCCTAGATGTATCCCTGCTGTCCTGCTATGATCAGCATTTTCTGTGGCATTCTGCACCATTCCTGATTCCTAGGACACTCCCAGGTATGTCTGCAGACAATACGCAGAGATTCGTAGTATTGTCTCAGGAATCGATGATTCGCACACTTTTTCCGCGTCTGATGCAGAAAGTATGCCGAAATGACATAATTTGCTTCCGCAACCCTTCCTTATCTTGTCGGCACTCTAGTAGACGCCAGCCTTAAAGGAAACAGCAGAAAGGCAGGATGAAGATGTAGAAGGTATGCAAGGTAGCAATAAAACACGAGACTAATCGGCAGCAGAACATGGAATGACCAAGCTTACTCGATGGGTGAAGCTAACAATTCAGCGATAAGTGGAAGAAAGAAGCCAGCTTATATACCACAAGTAAGCAATCATGATTGTCAGGAGACCGATTTAGAATCCGCCCAAGCCATGCCCACTCCTGGAACTAAGCAAGGCAATTAGCAACACACCCATACTTGCCACACACACACACACACAGCAAATAGAGAAGAGGAAAGATAAGGTGTAGAGGAGTGAGAAAGTCAGTACCTGGAGGACAGGTGACCATGACATCCTGCAGTCAATCTCAACCATCAGGTTGGCCATAACCCATGAACAGGGATAAAACGGGAAAAATCGACAGAAAAGATGCCTGTAAAGAAGACACCTGCTGAGTGAAAGAAATTGCAGACTAGAAGAAAAGAAGTATTGAGAATGGTTTTAAAGTTGCAGAAGTGTTTTGATTTTTCAGTCTCATCTCTTTCGATTTATATTTTTCCAGTGCAAACAAGGAGCAAAAAGCTCTAAAATTCTGACATACTGCAAGCAAAGTTAGCAACCAGATGATGAACTCCGACAAGCATTTAGCAGCTAAGGTGCCATAATTTTCTCAGAGATCAGGTCAGACCAAATCAGAGCAAAAAGAATGAAGACTTTAGGTGTATTTATCAAAGCACCGGGATCACCACTGCTAATAAATGGTAAAATACCTATGGATATTAGTAAACAACTGTTTGGTAATACATTAAGGAACTGGTATGATTGTATGCAGTCCTATGCAGAGCCTATACACAGTTTTGCAGACAGTGGTCCACATGTTGTAGCTTTTTACTGTCACCAGAGGACAGTGTTAAAATATGTAATCAACTCATGCTTATGCTGCCCTTCAGCCAGCCATGAAGAAGATTGAAGTCACAACATACAAAGGCCTAAAGTGAAACTAAGTGTTTATAAACAATGAAAATTGTCCACTGCAGCTGCACTCTCCTGTATTCTCCAGTTTGTTTTTTGTGGTGTTGTTGATCTTTTTCTGTTCAGGATCACTTTTCAACCAATCAGCATTAGACCTAAGCATGGTGTCATCCATGTCAAGCTACATGCTGTTGATTTTTTATTAGGATGGCACATGTTACTCTTCAAAGTCAAATACCTATGAAACAGACACAAATGTGGTCCCATGAATCCTGCATTAGATGTATAAGTACTGCTTTAGATATTTAGTGCTATACAGCAGCTTTAGAGCTTGTTTAATTGCCCATGGGCAGCCAAAATCAGCTGATGCAGGCTGAAATAACAAATGTAGATTTCTACCTTAAATGCAAGTTGATAAACATACTTGCTGGTATAATCATTCCTCTTTTCAGCACTAGCCATGAAGCAGCCCTTTCTGGTAAAGCTGTAAAGGATGGGTGATATAGTCAAAATTATAATTGGTTATAGTATGTGACAAAAAAGACTACCATAGGCAGGTGGCAATTTGCCAGGGGGGTGGTGGTTGATTTGCCTCCCTCTGGTTTACATGGCGCTGCTTCTGCTATATTAATTTTATCCCCACTTTTTCAAACAATCTATACAAACATCAAACATGAAATCAGAAATGGATTTTCACCTTCATTGCTGCACTTCTGCAGTAGGGATGACACTGTGAAATGGGATGATCTGGATCCTGTATCCTTCTCACAAAACACCACTGTTTCACTGTGAAAACTACTGCTAGCTAAGCAAAAGAAAAATAAAGTGTTTAGAGAGGCAGATTTTACAGAAGCAACACGAAAACATCCAAGAAATATTCTTCATCAATTCATTCACTGTATCAATCACAAGTTAGAACCTACTTCCATGAAGGCATAAAGCACATTACAGAGCCAAGTCATTTTCTCATATTCAGTGACTCTCAAACTTTGAAAGTCAGCTGGAGGCTGTTCCAGCTGTCACCACGCAAGAGGCAAAGTAAATCCTGGACACATCACCAGTTTGTTGAGGAAGCTCTTGTGAGGTCTCTCTCTGGGGTTGTAATAACAGGTGTAGTCCCATTCTGGCCCCAAACCAGAAGAGAGTAGTCAGCTGTGGGGGAGGAGACACTGAACCTCCTGTGCACCCTCTGGAGGAGGAAGGAGAGTTGGGTACCTGGAGGCGCACAGACCATGGACGATGGTTTGGGAAAAATTGGAGGTAGTCCCTCCGCCATTACAACCCTGTGGGCTGTGCACAGGTCTCCCAAATTACAATATATGTGTAACACTGATTGCAAATGTAAGTTTTGAACTTGTATAATCGAAGTTCATTATTATTCTATAAATGTCACATTGAGAGCAGTACTTAATAATACATGCCACTGTGGTCCCTGAATTATTTTTTTGGTGAAAAAAAACATCCCAGGATCAGTTTTTTTTTCATAAATCCCACCCTGACCATAGGTATCCTTGTCATGGAAATGTTATGTAGGCCCCCTGGCAGTTCCATGTCTATTTGGGAGGAAAATATAATAATAAAAAAAATGAAATCTGCACAAAAAAAGACAGCAACCTTGGAAAGCATACAGTTAGTCATACTGGGCCCATCCATCATCTCTGACACTGGTTCACTATTTTAGTGCCCATATGGCACGTGAATACTGCTGGACTAATATGTAAAAAAGCTGCTTCAAAATCACTTTCTAATATTGCCATTTACAACTACGTATGATTGAATCAAAAAGTCAACGAAAAGCTGTATTTTTTTTTTTTTTTTTGGGTGAATAAAATATTGCTTAATGGCACTATGTATTCGGTGCTTTTAAGCAATATACCCTTTGACCATAATAAGAGAAAGCAGTCCTCTTCTAGAGCAGTTTTTTTCTACATGCAGTGTGTTTCTTGGAGGCTTTCAGTTTCATTTGCACTCTATTTCACATTTCTTAATTTTCATTAACAGTTACAGTCATCCTAAGGGAGTTGTTCTGATTTAGAAGAGGTTCAGTGTCTTGCTCAAGGGCATTTTGACAGCATCCGTGGCTACTGATGGATACATACTGTGTAAAAGGATAGTCTTTAACTAACACAATGCCCTTCAACATGTTCACGTCTCTTCATGTCTTTGCCATTGTCCCTGCTGTCTAAAACCCATCAACACTATTGCTTTGTGCATGCAAAAAAATATACATTTCATCCTACTTTCTGTGCACATCCCCTCCAGTCAACACATGGCTGAGTTCAGAGCCAAAAACCTGCCTCTCCCAGTCACCCACACCTTCCCTTCTCCCTGCTGTTCTTGTCTCCCTCTCACCCCCTATCTCTCCTTTCCCACCTCTTCTATCTCTCTGTCTCCTTGCCCTACTCTCTCCCTCTCCTTCCCTCCTGCTACAAACTCCAAAGTCTCCTAATTCCTGTCATGCTAATTGGAGCTGACAGACACAGCTAATTATGCGCAGATAATCTGCTGCATCTGACTAATTATAATTCCCATTAGCTGCCGATAATGCTCATTAGATTAACTTTCTCCAGGAGAAATTGGAAATAATAGGCCTGGCTCAATGCTGCGTCTTTCTGGTAATCAAGAGTAGGGGTGCATGTGGCAGGGAGGACCAGTGTTTGTCAGGAAAGCAAGCTGTTTGTTCTCAACGGCCGTGGTAGAAATAGATACACCGTCTGATCCAAATGATATCTGATACATCTTGACTGCTGCTGCTGAAATTGAGAGAGACAAGGAGGCTACCATGAGGGAGAATTACAACATGTGGGTCTGTGTAAGGTCAGAAATGAACACATGTTAAAGGAAATGTATATTTATATTTATATATATCATCTTCAAGGCACTGAAAAGTTTTTAGGGGGCTGCCTGCATTATTGGCTGACTCTTCTTACTGATGAATTGAGTAGCTTAGAGTAAAAGAAGTCTCTGTGCAGCACCTCTGGTAATACTATTGCTCCTGGTAATCATAACATAGCTGTACGTATCTATAATGATCCGTGAAAGTTCAGGCAGGAAACTAGCTGGCTGCAGTCCATTAGCCCCTCTGCATCATGATTACTATAAACCACCAATCACACACACATCCCCATGAACAGGGATAACTGTTTATTTGTTGCCCACTCAGTCTACTGCTGTGTGATCTGCTCTCACATTTGCTGCATAATATGGTAATTCTTCTTTTTTGGTTCACTCAGCACCAGTTATCACCTGCTTACATGTGCTTTTATGTACTTGGAAGAGGGATAATATTTTCTCCTCTGATAGTCATGGACCAGCATCTGCAGGGAGACCATAAAAGCAGGTCCATTCACTGCTGCAGCTTGTACCATCATGTTACCTTATTTACTCTTGAGCCTTCCTGGGTTTATGTAAAGACAAGGAGACTAAGGAATTAAAATTGATAACTAAAAAACAAATTATTACAAAAAATATGTGTTTTATTATCATTTGCTAAATTTATCCACACTTGTTTCATTTAAGTTGAGTGCGAGAGTCTCTACAGATGTTTCTTGCACTTCTGTGTTCTCTGTTTTACCATGTCTCTCCACTGTTCTGTTCATGTATCACAGTGAAGCAGCTGCACACAAATGAAGTGAAAACACACTATATGGATAAAAGTATTGGGCCATACCTCTTTATCATACAATTCAAGTGTTTCATTTCCACAGATGTATAAAATCAAGCACCGAGCCATGGAGTATGCCTTTACAAACATTTGTGAATGAATGGGTCATTCTAAGGATGTGTTTGGCTAGGGTCAGTGTCACTACTAGATGCATGAGGCCGTACCTGGACCCTACAGTGGTTGCACAGGTAGTCCAACTCCTCCAGGGTGGCACATTAATACATGCCATTGCCAGAAGGATTGCTATGTCTCCCCACATAATCTCAAGGGCATGGAGGAGATTCCAGGAGACAATCATTTACTCTAGGAGAGCTGGACAGGGACCTTAACCCATCAGCAGGACCAATATCTGCTCCTTGGTGCAGGGACGAACAGGATGAGCACTGCCAGAGCCCTACAAAATGACCTCCAGCAGGCCACTGCTGTGAATATCTCTAACCAAATAACCAGAAACAGACCTCATGAGGGTGGCCTGAGGACTTGATGTCCTCTAGTGAGCCCTGTGCTCACTGCCTGGCACCGTGAAGCTAGATTGGCATTTACCATAGAATACCAGAACTGGAAGGTCTGCCACTGGTGTTTTGTGCTTTTCACAGATGAGAGCAAGTTTACCCTAAGAACATGTGAATCACATGTGCTTAAGTTAAACCTAAATACTAAGTACCATTTTGAGTTGCAGCAATGAAATTTTGGCAAAATGGACAAGCTTGCCATATCATTTGTTCACTTTGATTTTTGGGGTGGCTTTGAATTCAGCCCTCTGTAGGTTGAAAATTTACATTTCCAAACAATGTGGCATCCCTTCATTCCTAATATATTACTGTACCAAGTCTATATTAGTATAGATATCCAGCATTATTTTTTCCCCATTGAGATCTGATGTCTTTTTAAAGCAAAGAGTTCCTTTATTTTATTTTATTTATTTATTTTTAGCAGTGTATTTTGGACAGTTCTATCCTTCCACCTTAAGGTAAACTGTTTGAGGAAGCCCTTTTCTATTTCAGCATGACTGTGCCTGACTGCGCAAAGCAAGATCCATAAAGGCATGGTCAGATGAGTTTGGCGTGGAAGAACTTGACCGGCATGCACAGAGCCCTGACCTTCATACTACTGAACACCTAGGATGAACTGGAACAGAGACTGCCAACCAGGCCCTCTCATCCAACATCAGTGTCTGACCTTGCACATGCCCTTCTGGATGAATGGGCAAAACCTCCCACAGACACACTCCAAAATCTTGTAGAAAGCCTTCCCAAAGGAGTGGAAGCTGCTAAAGGACGAAGGAGGTAACTCCATAATAATACCTAGGGATTTAGAAAGGGATGTCGTAAAAGCTCCTATAGGTGCAATATGTAGGTGGCTCAATACTTGTGTCTGTATAGTGTAGCATTACTCAAGGTGAATCTGTAACTCTGTAAGAGTAATAAGGTTCCCAAATAGTCTAAATGTCTGTCTAGACCTTCAACACTATGTCTTAAAATCAGACCAAAGACTATTAGCAGTTGTGGCAATGTGAAATCTTGTGCTGGATTATTATTCTCTCGTACATTTTGTTTATGCATTATATATGCTTTTCGGTTGCCTTACATGGTTTCTAGTAAACTATTACATAACTATATATAGCATTCACCATTATAGCTGATAACAGAAAGCGTTAAGATTTAATGCAACAGAGCAGGCATCAGTGCCATTAGGGTACAAGAAATAGAGAAATCCTCTGTTATAGTTGCCGAAGCTATGAGCGCAATTGGACACAGAAACCAAATGTAATTTATTGATGCAGTGTGGGGCCGAGGAGCCCAAAGCCTGGGGAACACACAGGCCCTAAAACCCACAAATGGGATATTGATCGCTTTGAAGGGCGAGAAGAAAAAAAGTTGTATTTAACCATGAAGTGGCTTGCTTACTCTATCGAGTGGTTAACATTCTCTCTCTTTCTCTCTCTCTCTCTCTCTCTCTCTCTCTCTCTCTCTATGCCTCTCTTTTCTCCAATAACCATTTATACACACATACATTCAACAGCACTGTGACATTCAACGGAATATGTTCCTATGACAACCCATCAATTTGCCCTCTGGGAGCAGGGCTGACAGCACCTCAGGGTGTATAAATGAAAAGACTGATCTGAACTATACAAGATTCTGTAGTGCAGCTTTCAGTACTATACTCTTTACTGGTATGGGACAAAAGGAAGAGCTCAGTATCCTTTGCTCTAGTTGTGTGTATTCATCTTCTTATTCTTCTTATTCTCTGGGGACAGCAGTAATCCACTATGTGCGTGTGTGTGCTGTCCACATGCCTGCTTGCCTCTATAAATGCTCTCGCTTTTGCAATGTCCTGATCACTTTAAACAGTATATCTAATAAAAAAATAAGTATCAAACAGTGAGAAAAAGAACATCCACTCCATATGAGCCATTGCCAGCTGCATGCCAGATCAGTTGGTTTATCATGAGCAGAAGAGCTTTTCTGCAATATTCTCTGGCATGTATTTTAAAACACAAGTCAGGGCTGAAACCATAGCAACAATGCTTTAGCAAAGAGAGAAACAAAAGCACAGTTATTGTCTGCATGAAAATGTTCAAACCCACCTAAACTATGCTGTCTCCCTGTACATGTCTAGAGAAATGCCTCTAAGTGGTGTTTTCCAAAAAACAGGGCAAACAATAGAAGTGTGATTACAGGACTTCTCAGTCACAGTTTTAAAAAGACAACAGCACACACACAAAAGGAGTTTGATTTGATTCTACATTTCATATTTGGGTAGCTTCAGGCTGTCCAGTTTTCAGTGGGTACAAAACAAAACCGAGAGCCACGGGGCACATGACTTCCACTGTGAGGTAAAAACCAAAAACAAATTACACTTATTCACCTTAACATGTCATTTCATCATGAAAATTATATTTTTCTATCTTAAAAAAAGAGATAGAACCATAGGTGTACAATATCTGTTGCAGTGGCACCTCACAAGGAATCACTACCTGACCGACTCCTCTGACGTTTTAGGTCCGTGTAACAGCTTCCTTCTCTGTGTAATTCACACAAAATAATGAAACTAATGAAAATGTTCTTAGAAGTTTCATAACACATTTTTTGTATGACTTCAAAAACACACAATTGTATCTCACTTAAAATTTTGATTGTTCCAGTTAGAATTTGATTTTTTGAGCAAAAATTGAAAATGAGCTCAACGTTCTAATTTTCCACTTCTCTGTTTTGCAATTGTGGTTGAAGTGTACCATTAAGTACACAACAGCAGAAAGCAATGGAACTCAGTAGTACAGCCACACTCTGTATGTAGTATATGCATTTAACAAAAAAGCTGCAAAGGACTGTGTGGATTGTTTTAGTGCCAGTTTTCTTGTATCAGTTGTCTCAGTTTCAACATTTGATATGCTCTCTTTGTACTATTTTCAAGTAGAAACACAGTGCAAATGACTTTTGAACTCTTTAGCATACCCAATACGCTAACGATATTTAGGTTCCATCTAATTTGGTAAAGTTTAAATTTTTTAGAAACACTTGAACCAGCAGATCATTCTCTGATGTACAATGCCGATAAAAGTATTCGCCCCTCTTGGATGTTTCACCCTCTTATTGCTTTAATAAATTAAATCATGATCAATATAATTTGGCTATTTTGATAAGAATTTGCACAAAAAAGAAGCTTCTTTCATGTCACATTTTTTTCAAAATAATGTCAATTAATTAAAAATATATAAGGTAAAATAAATGTTTCCACAAACATTCACCCCCTTTAAAAGGGACTGACCTAATTCAACAGAGGTCCAGCTAGTTGATTTCAGCAGTGTCACAATTACAGAAATGGAGATTGCCTGAGTTCAGTTGATGTGTGTGATGTGATTATTGCATAAAAACACTTGTGTCTGGGAGGTCTAGTCTCTGGTTCATCAGTATTCCTGCTACAGTTGCAACATGAGGCCAAAAAAACACTATAAAAGGTAAAATAAATGTTTGCATAAATATTCAGCCCCTTTAGCTCAGTATTTAGTAGATGCATCTTTGGCTGCGATTGCAGCATTGAGTTTGTGTGGATATGTCTCAATCTGGCTGGCACATCTGGATGCTTCAATTCTCCATTCTTCCTCGCAAAGCAGTTCAAGCTCTGTCAGATTGCTTGGGGATTAGGCGTGAACAGCTCTTTTCAAGTCCAGCCACAAATTCTCAATTGGACTGAGCTCTGAACTTTGACTTAACCAATCCACAACATTCACCTTGTTGTCTTTGAACCATTTCTGTGTAGCTTTTGCTGTATGCTTGGGGTCGTTTTCTTGCTGTTAAGTGCATCTTCTCCCAAGCCATAGTTTTCTTGCAGACTAAGTCAGAATATACGTCAGGATTTGGTTAAAGTTTTCTGCATTCATGTTCCCCTCTACCTTTAAAAGCCTTCCAGGGCCTGCTGTTGAGAAGCATCCCCAGAGCATGATGCCACGTGCCTCATGGTGGGGATGTTGTTTTTGTGGTGATATGCAGTGTTTGGTGTTCGCCAAACATAGTGTCTAGTTTGATGGCCAAAAAAGCTAAAAAAATTTTCTCAGCAGACCAAAGAAACTTCTTCCAGTTGACCTTGGAGTCTCTCACATGCCTTTAGGCAAATTCCAGGCGAGATTTCACATGAGAATTTTTAACAGTGGCTTTCTCGTTGCCTCTCTACCATACAGCTTCAAACAGTGAAGAACCTGGGCAACAGCTGTTGTATGTACAGTCTCTCCCATCTGAGCCACTCAAGCTTTGAACTCCTTCAGGGTGGTCGTAGGCGTACCAGTCTTCTTCTTGCCTGGTCACTCAGTTTCTGAGGACAGCCAGCTCTAGGTAGATTTAGACAAGTGCCATATTCCTTCCTTTTCTTTATGAAGGATATGACTGAACTCTGTGTGTCCAGTGAGTTGGAAACTTTTTTTGTAGCCATCTCCTTTCAGTGATCTTTTCTCTGAGTTGCTTGGAGTGTTCTTTTGTCCACAGTTGCTCCCTTGTATTCTCCTCAAGGGGTTGCCACAGTGGATTAACCCACATTGGTAGATTAGCAGAGTTTTTACACCAGATGCTCTTCCTGAATCAACCCTCCATGGTAAGAGGGGCTTGTGTCCCCACCTGGAATCAAACCAGGGACCTTTCACTCGCAAGGCGCATGTGTAAACCACTACACTTGACATTAGTTAGTAAAACTCTGTTTTCACTTTGACATGACACAAGCTTTATTGCAAATTTTTGTCAAAAAGCCAAATTATATTGACCATCATTTAATTTATTAAAGCAATAAAAGGTTGAAACATCCAAGAGGGGTGAATATTTTTTGTAGGCATTGTAAGTAGCCCCAAAATAAACACCATCATCAAGTGTCTTTTTGCAGGCCCTTGTTTTGTAATACTCTGCTATATTTTCAACAGACATATCAAAAAAATACTAGTTTGATAAAGAATACTTATAATATTTTAAAAAATAGACTAATTTAAGTCTTGATGAAAAACAGTGTCAGTTTATGATTTCTGAAACAAACGTTTCTTGCAAGTCCATAAAACGATTTCCCTAATAGAGAACTGAACACATTTAAATTATTTCTTCATTGCTCAGTGCAGAGACAGATACGTTAACTTGTATTTGAGAGGCTGAGATGCTGTACCACTCTCTAAAAATCTATTATTTAGCATTTTGTTCTTCACTAATACTCCTGTCCAGACTGGTAAGAGTGCAGGAGGAAGTAAAGTTTCAGTGTCTTTGTCAAGGGCAGCCTCATGGAACATGACACATTTTGTTGTTTCGTGTGAAAACAGTTAAACTCACATGTGTGTGATACAGAGAGGTATGAGAGAAAAAAGATGAAAATAGGAAAAAATTCTTTTATTTTTTCTTTGTTTATCACTGTAACACTTTAATACAATAACCCTGTTCTTGGAATATACTCAAAGAACTTTCTACAAACACAGAAACAGTACGCAGTTTTGGACTTTGGACTTCTACAAGCCAGGAGAGCTATTGCACTATGCTGGAAGAGTATGGACGAATGTGGATGAAGGAACTTTCTGAATGTATTGGACTGGAAAGATTAACATACATTGCCAAGGGCAAACGAAAAGACTTTGATAAACTCTGGGAACCATATATGAATATCATGACAAATGAAAGTGCTAGATTTTTCTGAAATGATTTGCAAATGCTGTAAACTGTAGCCCCCATTTTCTTTCTTCCTTTCTTCTCCCACCCCTTTTTTATTTTTATTTATTTATTTATTTATTTAAATTATTTTCCTTCATAATTTGTTAATTAATCCAATTTCATTACGTTTATTCAAATTGAAAAATGATGCAAGGGTATGCAGTTTGTGTGTGTACATGTATGTATGTGTACATGTAATGTGTTTGTGAAAAAAATTTGAAAAAGACAACAAACATATTGGCAAAAAAAAAAAATAGTTAAAATCTCCACAGTTGGGTTTGAGTATAATAGTCTGATCCACTTAAGAAACATTTCGCCTAGTCCAGATCTTCTGAGAACTTCAAAAAGGTAGCTCCACTCTATCCTATCAAATGCTTGGCACGCGTCTACTGATAACATTGCCGTATCTGTTGCATTATGTTTCTCATGGAGTATGTTCAATACTCTCCTAACATTGTGATACCCTTGTCTTCCCTGCACAAACCCCGGTTGGTCATCATTAATCAGCTGAGGAAGATATTTATCCAATCTCTTTGAAAGCGTTTTACATAGTATTTTGGTGTCACATCCCATCAAGCTAATCGGTCTGTAAGATGAACATTCAGTTGGGGGTTTATTTGGCTTTAATATTAAGGTTATTAAGGCTAATCTTAATGAGTCTGGGAGCGTTCCTACTACAAGAGATTCTTCATATGCTGCAATAGGCTTAACGCTCATTTATAGTACTGTGTTAGGAGCACGTTGGCAGCATGGAGGAAGCTATGGACATGTCATCTACATGTTGTAGCTGTTTACAGTCACCAGGGGGCAGTGTCACAAACAACTGATCTGTGGGCTACTCTTTTTTGCAAAGATCTGAGTTGTTGCATACAAACTGAGTGTTTAAAACAGTGTAAACCACTGTGTGTGTTTTGTGCCTATTGGTTTAATCTTTGTTTTTTCAGCCTTCTACCTCTAATTGGGAACTCTGGCATTGCTACAGTCTGTCCCAGACTACTTTTCAACCAATCAGCATTCAACCTACGCATTCATCTGTGTTGAGCTACACATAGTTGGCTCTTTGAAGACTGCATATCTGCGCATCTGCGTTGGTGGATTCCCCTTCATGTTGGCTCCATGTAGGCAAATACCAACACAGACACAGACATCTACGCTGTACCATAAATCCCGCATGAGGCTACTAGGGGGCTTTTTATGATGTCCTTGGCATTTCTTCTCCACCCACCTCTTTTCACTCCATATGCATTTATTTGCTATTTCTACATGTCATTAAATTTCATCTTCTTTCTCCCATAGTCTGTGTCTCTCTTTGCCCTGCTTTCTGTCTACTCTTTCCCCTCACCCCAACTTGTTGAGGCAGATGACTGCCCCTCTCTGAGACTGGTTCTGCCGGAGGTGTCTTCCTGTTAAAAGGGAGTTCTTCCTTCCCAAAGTCACCAAGTACTTGCTTATAGGGCATTGTCTGATTATTGGGGTTTTCCGTCAAATACTGTAGGGTCTTCACTTTGCCGTACAAAGTGCCTTGAGGTGACTTTTATTAACTGGCACTTTATTAAAAAAACTGAACTGATTGTTCTTTGGATCAAGGTCACTTAGAAACTTTCATCTTGTTTTCACTGATGCTACGAACAAAAGATCCTAATATGGCCACAAAAAAAACTGAACATCCATCAAATTTTGGTAAAGACCAGAGTGATGTCATCAGACTTTTTGATTTGTCTAACAATAGTGCAAACCAAAAAGTAATCAGTTTACAGTGCCATAAAATAAAGTAAGAGTGCTACTGCATCTACTTTTAACAATATGATTGCATTCCTTGCGAGGGTAGAAACACATTAAGTCATTGCCACATGCCCAAAAGAAGCAATATAATACATGCCCAAGGTGGTTGGAAAGTGAGCAGTTTTGCATCATCACAACAATGGTCAAAGGTTTTGAAGAAAAGATATTCTCATCCAGCTGAGAATTCACATATCAAAATGCCACTTTCATTTTCTTTGCTGTGATCTTAAAACGTACAATGTTGTAACCCCACTGTTGTCATGATTTCCATTTACCTTGTGCAAAAGCAAATTTTCAAAAAGAAGATATTACATTTTCATCCTTGGGTGATTAGGCTGTATTCAGACCCAAGTGGAAACAGAAAATGAAGCTTTGTAACATGTGGTTAATGTGAAAAGTTCTATTTCAACCCAAATTTTTCTAAACCTGAACCAGCTTTTTGCTGCCTAAACCTTACCAAAGAGCTAGTGAAAACAAACTAAATGACCACTGAAAATGAAACAAGGTCAAAAGTTGACACAAAAATAATGGCACAACTCAGCACTCAAACCCCTATCTTCATGACTTACACAACAGTGACTTTAAAGAATATATTATGTACTGTATGTTTGCTAGTAATAGGCTAAAACATGCAAACTCATCTATGCGGTAATTTAGCTACACTGCATAGGCATTATCCATGCATCAAGGATATGAATCAGAAATACTTTTTTATCCCAAAAGCTGGAAATTACTCTTACAGTAGCCAAAATATGAAAAATTACACTAAAGAAGGAGCTCAATTAAATAGAAAATACAAAAAAGAGATTCCACAATGTAAAATTAAAATATCTAATAAAGAACTTAAAACTAAAATGAATGCAGGTATTGCAGCATGAGATGGTAAAGAATTCCTGTATCTATCCCTGTGGTAGCAAAGCTGATACAGAAAAACTGTTCAGCTGCATGTCCAGTAAATGGCACAGAGGGTGCTCAGGATAAATAAATAGGATAAATAATCGCCACAGCCATAGTCATTTGATAGACCTCTGTGTCAGCGTGTTGATTCAAACTGGACTGCAATGGCAAAAGCAATGATGAATTCCCTCAGTGAGTAATATGGATGGTTTCAGCACCAGGAAATTCAATTGTCAAGCTACATAAAGGTTCCTTCACACTAAAATGTCCAAGATTTACACAACTTTTCAATCAAAATAAGTGCAAGCCCTCCACTTTTCATCTTACCACTCAGATTGACATTCCTGTCTGCACAAAAAGACCTGAAAAGTGTTATGGTTCAGGAAGTATGTATCACAGCATCTTGCTGTAATGCTCCATGAAGCACATTAAACAACACTCACTGTATTCCCTCTGGTCTTAATCACCTCTCTAAGATTGTCCCTATTGTCCAAATACCTCACATTCTCCACGATGATCACTGTAAAAGCTCAAGCTATGAGATCTCCTTGTTTCTTTTATAACTCCTCTGGGATTACGGGGCTTTCTCTGGGCAGTAGAACTGTCACCTGGTGAAGATTCTCTGTTGCCAAGAGTGTAGTGCAAAAAGAAACACAGGCAGACTTGTAAAACTTTAACTCACAAGATTTGCAAAACAAAGAGTAGCTATTTTACTTTTGTATAAACCCCAGTGAGAAAGAATTCAATTCAATTTTATTTATACAGCGCCAGTTTACAACAAAAGTCATCTCAAGGCATTTTACACTGTAATGTAAAGACCCTACAGTATTAAAGAGAAAACCCCAACAATCAGACAATCCCCTATAAGCAAGAACCTGGCAACTGGGGGAAGAAAGAACTCCCTTTTAACAGGAAGAGACCTCCATCAGAACCAGGCTCAGGGAGGGGCACCCATCTGCCTTGGCCGGTTGTGGGTGAGGGGAAAGAGAAGAGAAAAAGGAGAGCAAAGAGAGACACAGACTATGGGAGAGAGAAGACATTTAATGACATGCAGCAGTGGCAAATAAATGCAAGGGGAGTGAAAAGAGGTGGGTGGAGAAGAAATGCCCAGAAAGAACAATCAACTTTATCAGGCAATAAAGTCATTAATATAAAAAAGGAAATGTAGAGAAAGTGAGCAGACAGAAACTGAAATTGACATTTGGTCAGAGGATCAGCTGACACATTTACACTCTACTTATGCAGCATTTCTATTCTCATAAGTACACGTTTGAGTCCTTTTAACAACTGTGTAACTCATTGTATCTGGAATTAAAAGCTACACAGCAACACTGTAAAATGCAGCTGCCATTTTTATGTGTCGTTATGGAACAGGGCATGGATTCATCTTTTATGTGCTACACCATGAGCCCTCATCGTTGGTCATCACAGAGGCTGGATTTGAGCTGGTATAGGGGAATTTGTCAGTTTATCAGCAAGAAGAGCCCTGAGTATAGACGTCAGTTCACGCACGATTTACATCTAATGATTATTCCCGTTTCTGCCTGGCTCTCATCTGCAATTGATGTCTAGTCGGCCCGCTGTGCTAATGAGTGGTACAATAACCACCTTGAGAAGTGCTCAGCACCTCTAACAATGAGACTGAGAGAGTGCCGCAATAAGAGGACAGGGAACCAGCCATGGGAGTGAAGGGCTCTAGCCATCAAAACTAAGTACATCCCTGACCCCTTTATGTTCTGCAGTACATTTCAGTAGAACATGCATACACATGGACATGTGCAAACACTTAATGTCAAACTTGCACTTCATCATGAAGGCTATTTTATTCTGCTTCTCCAGCTGCTCTCTTAACAATTCATTTTCCACTTCTCTCTGCATTTCTCCCTTATTAGTAATGTAAATGTGGCAATAACTGATTCACTCTGTCTAGTCAATCTCTCTCTTTTCCCCTGTTCCTTCTCTATTTGCCTTGTCTCCTGCTTTGGATCCCTGCAGAATGCTGCAGGATTTCTGTATTGGGGGAAAAAAAGACATGGAAATATTTTCAAAAGGAAGCTCAGCTGTCTAAAACGCACTTCCAGCAAGAGAGAAAGGACCATAGCGTCCTATTTGCATGAGCAGACAGAAGGTTAATAACACAAGCCCTGCTGTGACAAAGGAGAAAAAGAACATAGAGCAGGTAGGAGGGACGGAAAGTGCTGATCCTCCACTTCTAGCACCTGAGAATCCATCTAAGACACAGGGGAGGGGCATGGAAGTAATTACAGCCCCGGATTTATGATGGGATCCATGTACATCATCACCTCCCTTTTCTCTGCTGCATCTCATATCCCAAAATGCATGGTGAGATGGGGCAGCACCAGCAGCAGCTACAAATCTGAAAGTATGTGTGATTCCAATCCAAAAGCACTATCACAAACAGATTTGTTATATTTCATGTTTTTCAATACACTCTCAGATTAGGATATCACATACTGCCATGCTGTCAGAAGCTGCAGACATCACACACATACACCAAAGGTGTTCTTTGGCATCAGTGACTTGACACACAAGCTGTGATGATTTGTTTTGAACTAGTCTCATTAGGAGGCATGTATTTTTGAATAACTTTTTTATTTTTTTAATAGTTTTCTTGACTGTTCCTCGACTTATAATATACATTTACCAGTGTATTTACAGGTGCAGTTTTCCCTGTAGTGTAGTGCAAGCAAAAAGTCCCTGGTTTGATTCCCAGTAAGGACACAAGCCCCTCTCTCCATGAGGGGTTGCGTCTGGAAGTGCATCCGGCATAAAACCTCTGCCAAATTACCAATGCGGATTATTCTCCTGTGGCAAGGTACATTGTATTTGCTGAAGGTACACTGTATTTACAGGTGCCTGGTAGTAAGTAATGAGCTGCGGGTTGGGCCAGGTGAGGTGGTTCAGGTAGATCTATGACATGCTAAGGAGACCACATCTCTCAGTTGGCTTGGGTATGCCTTGGTGTTCTCACAAAAGAGCTGGAGGAGTTGACTGTGGAGAGGGAAGCCTGGTCATCTGTGCTTGGACTGCTTCCCCCATGACCCAGACCTGGATAAATGGCAGAAGATGGATGAATGGAGCTCCAGCACAATTCTGCCAGATAAAGCTAGCATATCACCAGTCTATAACTATGCACAATTTTTCAGGCGTGGAGCTGATCTCTGAAGAATGGCTGAACAGTTCAGTGATCAATCAAACAGTATTTTGGCTTGATGCTCCCATTCCTCATTCCTGGACGTGAAATTCACTGGTTTCTTTGCCAGAAGATTCATGTTAACTTTATGTTTTTCACTGTGTTTTCACTCACTTTTCATTAGCTTTGGCTATATTTCTATATTGCCCTTTCAATGTGTTCAAAATTTAAGGGTGTCACTTGTGTTGGGAATAGAGCTGGGAATTGGGATGTCTCAAAACTGATACTTACAACACCTTTTAATACCAAAATTCTGAAAACGTGATGGTACTTGCTTTTTTGGTACTGTAGTCCCAAATGCACCATATGTACCAAGTCATTGGTGTGTACTATGTACTGAGGCTGCAATTCTTCCAGAATTAATGGGGGTGGCATACAGCTATAAGTTTTCTAGTTTATCCATAGATGCTGAAGAAGAAAGAAGAAGACAAATACAGGAAAACTACAAAAGACACAGTGAAAACTGCAGGTGGACGACAGCAACTAGTGCAGCAGCACTGATAGCTCTGCCTGCGAATAAACAAGGCAGTCAGGAGTGGGCTACTGGAATTATTCTGCATTCAAGGTGGATGACAAAGACGTGATAATTGATTCACATGATGCAAATGATGCCATCATGCTTCTCAGACCAAAGAAGAAAATAACTTTCGTGAAGCAGCTAAAAGAGACCGGCATCCAGATTTGTTTAAAGAATTCAAGGTTTCAATTCGTATTAAGAGCTAAAGTATAAGCCCATTTTGTTAGAGACAGCTGGAATTGTCGTGCAGAAATCAGCGATGCTCCTCAGGCTAAAATGTTTGTAGCGGCTAATTTTATATAAATGTTTAAGCTAATATCCCCATTTACACATTTGCCTTACAAGTGAAAGGTCCCAGGTTCATTTCCATGTTGGTACACACGCCCCTCTCTCCATGGCGGGTTGCGTCAGGAAGGGCATCTGGGGTAAAACCCCTGCCAGATTATCAATGTGCATTAATCCGCTGTGGTGACTCCTTAGGGGGAAACACAAGGGAGCAGCTAAAGGTACATTCAGTGCGACTAGTGTTATACCTCATATGTCGGTGTTTATTTCAAAAACCTTAAACTGATAAAGAAAATGTTCAAAAAGCCATGAAAAATGATGTCATTCGTAGGACCCATTGCCACATCTACACAAACTGTTGCATGACTATAACAGAAATCACAGGACTATGTTCTGCACTGTTGTTGCTTTTATGTTTTTAATATAGGAGTTTATGTTTAAGAACATGGTATAATTTTTTAAAATATATTTATTTTAACTGTGATATCAAATTTGGTATTGGGGATCATGCAATTGTACAGGTATTGGTACCAACTACTACATTTCTAGTGTCGTGGCGCCCCTAGTTGGAAGTGAGACCTGTTTTACCTTTGCCATATCTCGAGGCATCACGGCACAGAAGCCAAAGTAATGCTGTGTGTATTTCTCTGGTGCCAGCAGACATAATAAGACATTAGTATTTGACTGTGTATATGGATGGTGTACTCACAATAGCCAGTCAGTAGCAAAACTGCGAGCTCCAATTTAGAGTGTGTTAAAACTATCTTGTAAACAAGCCTCAGTGTAAGAATGTGTAGCTGTGCATGTTATGGATAAAAGGTTAAAACTGTTCTAATGTATTTGAAAATCTATTTTAAACATATTTGAAGTATGGTAGGAGGTGGAGGTGGCGGATGATGGGGTACCTAAGCTTATCTGATATTTCTGTAGGGAAATGTCACATATAAAAAAAGGTTGGGATCCACTGTTTTACATAATGCAGAGGAAACTGATCAAAGTTTGCAGTGTTTAGAAAAAAATCAAGCGTGATATGGATATGGTTATGAGGGAAGCAGAATCAAATCAAATGTCTTTTTTTCTGTTTTAGGGTTGATGCTGAATTACTTGCTGACTAGAAAAGCCCTCTAGTTTAGTGAATACACAGGCCATCAAGTACAGTTAAAGGACAAAAATCAAATTAAAAATCTGACATCTGTTTATGCAAAAGAAGCTGTGACTGCGGTTCCCATTCAAAAGTTTGAAGACCTTCTTTTATCCATTCTTTTCCTCATGGCTGAAGAGTGCAGTTCAGAAGTCACCAGAGGGAATTGATTATCAACAGGCAGGGGCTGGATCCCTCTCTGCTCTGGCATAATGAAGCTCTATTTCAGGACTATCAGGTGTTTTTTAGGCTTCTTGCTGCTATATCTAGGCTTACTTCCCTCTTCTGCGCATCCTCGGATCATAGCAGCCCAGATATGAGTGCACTGGGAATACAGCATGAATACTTTTTTAAGTCTAATTCAAAGTTACAAAGATTTTTTGTTCATCTGGAAACAATGCATTGTGACTGAATCCGCATTGCGATAGTTTGGCTGTGACAGTATTTCGACTGCATCATGGAAACAAACAAGAGGGGGGGGACTTATATGCAAACACATACACAAGTTCTGACAATTAAACACACACGCGCAGGTTCACAAGCAAGAAACCCACACAAAGACACACAAACATCCTATAAATAGCAGAGATCCATGGCAACCTGAGATTTGTTGTTTGCCGTCACATGCTGCTGAGAGCGAGAGAAGAGCCGGGACTTAAATAACACTGGGAGATTGGTTTGTGTGAGAGGCAAAGTCAAAACAAATTACGCCTTTTCTATCACTATGGGCCCGCCGGTAAAGCATCTGAAATAGCTTTGTGCCTGGGGACATTTTACCACTGAAAGAATATGGCGGCAATATCCTCCGAGGACCTTAAAAAACAAAGGGATGAGGCGAAGAAGGAGAGGACAGGGAATGAGAGGGTTTAGTTTTACTGCGGATCACAGGTGGCGACTTGACCACCTAACTCTTATCACTTTATTCTTGGCCATCCCTCTGCTCGCCTGTCCCTTTCCATCTCCACACAGTGCACTCCTGTCACACTGAAGGTGTCCTCAGCTGAAAAATACGAAACACCAGCACACTAACTTCTCTCCTTATTAAGGCGTTGGGTTCCAAAGGGGGCTTGAAATTACAGCAGAATTCTAACATAATGAATATGGAATTCATACTCTTGAGGGGCAGCCCTGAAGGTTTTATCCAATTTTTATCAACTCCAGCTTGTTGATTTAACTTGTATTATAGGCAAACAAAACAAATATTTTTTCCTTTTCTCCATTTACACTGACCTTCAGCAGAACCTTTCCTACTTTCCTCTCTTCTAATGCAAATAGACTCTTGAAAACCACACACTTTGCACTTTTCCAGCTTTCTGATCTCCTTTGCAGCGCTGTAGCAACATGAGATATATATCAGGGCTTTAATTGATTTTTGTTTTGTAAGATAAAGTAATCTGGTGCAATTGTTTCAGTTTGGCGGCGTATTTGCACTTGCTCTCATATGCTGTTCATTAATTTGCAGCTAGTGGGTGATTTATCAGCCTATTACACTTGGGCCTGTGCCTTCACTGTACACAGACACGCACATACACACAGCCTGCAGTTTGTTCCCCCTGGTATCTTGAGGAGGCATACATGTGGCATCATGTTGGTGGTTGGTCCTAAAGAGTTGGGAGTTAGCCAGTCGCTGACAAAAATCAGATGGATGGACCCACTAGCTGCACCCGCACACACACACACATAGTTCTTGCTCTGGTCTAGTGTGGCCTAGACTGGGCTGTACTGGCTTGGCCTATTTGGGAGTAACAACAAGGCTAAGTAGGCCAAAAAGGCCCATGAGTAAACTGAAATGCTAATATCAGAAGATTAAAATCACTCACAATTACTGGATTCCACAGTAGGGAAAAATGTGCCCCTCTTTGTTTTGGGAATACTTAAAGTCCAACATTAATTAATAAGCCTTGAATAGACATTAATAAACTGGAGAATAAGCATTTCAGGTTCCAATCTGGAGAACTTGAAGAGCCCTAAAATTGTTGCTTCCATGAGGAATGCAAAACAAAAACTATTGTGGTGAAAGGAGAGTAGAAATTGTTATGGCCTCCTGGTATTTCCACAAACTAAACAGATTGATATGAAGTATGAAGCAGGAGGAAGAAAGAACAACAGTTTAAGACTCAGACAACTAAGGCATAATTTGTTGAAATTGGATGATGCAGCTCAATAATAGGAATGTAGTCCTAATGTTGCGTAGCTCTAATTATATTTCTAAATATATTTCATCACCGATGACACGTATGGCGTTATATAGTGCTAACTACTGTGCTAAATCCCATGCTGTTGTTTGTGAAAAGCCCTGATAAGGGAAAGGAAAACGGTTCAGTAATTGTGATTGCTTTGGAGAGGATGCTAAATGGATTGTTTTGTTTTTTTCTCATTTTTTACAAGTGGCAGTTAAAGAATTGCAAGCTGAACAATAAAACTGTCTCTGGCTGTGAAGAGTTTCACAGGTTTTCAGAGTTTCACAACATCACAAGCGGTGGATTTTTAAAAGTGCATGACACGGCAGACGTGTTTGTTGGACTGGATATTAAATCTGACTGCCAACAGTTTTCAGCAGTTTTGTTAAGAATCTCAAAACTAAAAAAGCAAACATCATATGATGGAAATAACAATATATTTTTTTCCTTTTAAAACTGAGAGGCCTCAGTCAGTTTGACTTGACTGATGATCCTGACTGAATGATCCAGAGAAATGTGTTGTAGGCAGGTGGGAACTACATGGACCTACAGAGTTATTTCTTAATTGCATTGTCGCAATACTAGAAGTTCAAATGTCAGTATGATACTTTGTGAAATATCCATCATCTAAACAAACCAGAATGCCAGTGATGTAGTAGCTCATCCAGCTGATGAGCCAACACAATTCACAGGTTATAGTACTGTGTGAAGTATGGAAGGGAAGTGATACCTTTTTTGTCATTGGCTGGCTGTATTCCACAAACTAGTGAGAATTAAAATCCACTAAGAAGTCAGTCATATCCAGGACAAATTAACCTCATTCACCACCAAATTACAGTTTTGGGATTCAGGAATATTATGACAGCATGGTCAGTTTTGACCATGGCCACATGTGAATATATCACATTATTAATCATAATGGTGACAGGAAGGCCACAATCCTAATGTTTGAGTCAGCCAATAGGACCGCACCCTCCCTGATCATGACCAACAAGGTCATGACCATTGCCATCTAACAAGATAGAGTAGTACACAATATGTGTGGCAAAGTGATATTTCAAGCCATCACAGCGGTATTAACAGCAGTTTTGCCATCTAAAATTAGAAAAACATCAAAAATCTGCCAGTACAATAGGAATAGTGAATATAGGAATACCAACACTGGAATGCTGCTAACTGATCTACAAGTTTTCCACTCATTTAAGCGGGAAGTTATGCAAATCATGCTGGTGATCCAACATGATTTCTTTATTATCGCCCGCCAAAACCCAATGATACACCTAAGCCACAGTCCTAGATCTTTGCCAGCCAAAACATAGCTGAAGACATTATTACAACAGAAATAACCCTAATGGTGATGATTTATATTACTATGGCAGAAGGGCACAAGCAAATATTCATTTTATGAACATTACAAGCCGGACCAATACTCTTACTGTAGGAGTAGCAATTCTTGTGAAAATGGAAAGGTGCCCATAAATGCCAAATACTGTATGACCTTGAGCACGATTTGGGGGAAGACCAATCAGGTGATCATTGTGTGTGCAAGTTTGATTGAATTCTCACCAATACTGTAAGAATGATGATTCATGTGAATTGTGGACAGATGGACACCTTGTCATGGAATTACCTTATCAGCCCTTCAGCCAGAGCTAAAAGCTAAAAACTGCTACACTGAGAGATTATTTTTTTTTATTTAATTAAAGATCAGAGTCAGAATCAGAGTAAAAACAACACGCCTGTTATACAGTAGGACAATGGGGTATATTTTCAAATACTTCCAAATAGCACTCCTACTGTTTGTTTGTTTTAACTAAACCAGTTACAAAGGCTCTAGCTTTGCACTTGCTATTTTTCTAAAACTGTAACAACACACTATTCAACTGGAGGATACAAGACAAGTGACAGGATGATTTTTTTTGAGTGAGTGAGTTTAAGAGATTTATTGGTGTATTGATACTTTGAAAAGAGAGTACTGACTCTGTTTCAAATATTTATAATTTATATGGGTTCAAAAAATTGATTTCTTTGACATACACAGTACTGACGCTGGCACCAAAAAATAAGAGTTTGTTGATAAGCTAGATTTGATTTCTTCCACAATTCAATAACTTTCAGCAGACACCTCACTGAGATGCCTACACATTCATGACCCCACTTCTGCCCTGGACCCTAAACCAAAGTCAAAACATTGATTTATAAATAAAGCCGGATAATACTTTACCCACAGTCGAGAAATGTGACAACATCTGGAAGCATTATGACTTCAGGGTGAACCAAAGCCAAAAAAACGATAAATAAAAGTGACCCATCTTCTCAGAAACCTACTGATCAGCCCTTGTTTGAAAAAAAAAACAAAAGAAAAAGATATTTACTTAACCTAACTCTCAAGGCTAAAGAAAATAAACCAGAACATCAGTGACATAGTAGCTCATACAGCTCACAATCCCTGAAGAGTTATCTTGTCACTGGTTAGCTGTATTGCATAAACTAATGAGATTAAAAACCCACTGAGAAGACAAAGAGACTATTTGGGTGAAAGCCCATTAGATGATCATTGTGTGCAAGTTTCACTAAAATCCTACCAATACTCTGAGGAGTAGGAATTCTTGTGAATTGTGGACAGATGAACCAACAGCTGGGCATGGCATTAGCTCATCGGTCGTTCAGCCAAATGAGCAAAAAAGTAGTTCCCCACTACAGCTTCTGCGCCTCTTATGGCAAAATCTGATTTATATATTTACATATAAATTGAAGTGATTCTAATCGCAAAACTCAACAGGTAAAAGCCAGGAACTGGAGACAATCAGAAGTAGACCTGCAGATATCCACAAAGCTCCTCACAGGAAGGAACCGCAAAAACAGATGGAAAAACTAGACGGCTAGGGCCTTCCTAAACACTAAACACCTCCCCCCGAAGATTTTAATGGTAATTAGGAATAAAAAGACCCATGAGAAAGTACATCAGCCAACATGTTTGCTGTCTTTTTCCTGTGACAGATATCAAGAGCCTAAGCTTTCCATTTTGCTTCCATGTAAAAAAAAAAAAAAAAACAGTGAGGTGTGGTCTGTTTACACATTAATAAGTAAAAAACTTGAGGCAAAAAGACTGTAATGCCTTGCAACACATGTTGAAGAAAGAGAACTTTTTTCTTATTTAATGCATCTGTACTTTGTCTCTCTCCTTGAGTGTGTTTGACTTGTTGATTAGCTTGGCTCTACCAGTTTGTCTTTATTCTAGGGTGTTTCTCCCTCAATGTCATCTTCTTTTGGAGCAAGTCAAGGTGGTCCCTCTGCAACATTTGTCTTTTCTATTTGTGCATTGCTCTCCTTTCTCTTCAACAGAAAATACTGAGGTCTTTCTGAAGTTGCAGCTGCCACGAGCTCCTCCATCAACTTACTTTGGGAGCCTCTCCACAGACAGAGGGACATATCCACTGAGCAACTACTATGTCCTGATCCATGTTTGAAGTCTCCACTTCCCCATTTACAAAGAAACTTCTCTCATCTTTTGCTTGGAAAGCCCTGGAGCTCAGGTTATAAATGATGTCCAAATCAGTAGGAAAGAAGAAAATCATTCAGCTTTTTCCTTCACAGACACGATCAATAAAATAACTCAATGAAATGGAAACATTTACTGAACTGAGAATCCTCTTATTGCTGCGTTGTGTTGAGAATGAACAACCTACAGGAAAGTAAAATGTACATTCTGCTAGACTTCTCAAAACATAAGTATCAGCAGAGACACCTCCTGACAGCTTGCAGAAAGCTCTAAACAAGTCATTTCATTCTTTCCTGGCACAAGTATGGGTCTGAGGACATGTTTGTTGGGTCCAAACATGCCATCTGCCTCACAATGGTGTGCTTGTGGCTCTTGTCTTGCATTTTCTGAAAGATGTTGTTCAAACTGTCCATACAGTCCCTTCTAAACTCAAACAGAACATAAAAGCTTGGATTTTCTGTACCTTGGCCATTGTTTGATATTTATCCACAATCCCTTTGTTAGTTTCTCAGCTCCTGAGCTGATGTCCAGATCTGTGTCCAGTCTGACCAGCTGTATTAAAATGTAAAGCAATCATTATTTGAATGATTTCTCATGCGGTCACGTTTGAACACATTTTAAATCAGCTCCACTGTGATTAAATGAACTGGTGTTTTTATAGCGCTTTTCTACTCTGACTGAGCACTCAAAGCACTTTTTACTACAGGCCTTATTAACCCATTCACGCACACATTCATACAGCGCTTTATTCTATGGCTTTAACGATCATGCACACATTCCCACTCTAATGGATACATCGGAAGCAACTTGGGGTTCAGTGTCTTGCCCAAGGACATGGTATGTAGAACGAAGAAGCCAAGGATTGAACTGCCAACCTTACTGTTAGAGGACAACCCACTCTGCAATCATTCAGCCCTCGTGAATTGTTATTGAAATGGCAATATACATTATATCCATGGCAAGTTATTCATTACCTTCTTGAGCACAGACAGGGCTTTCCTGATGAATATCATTAAAGGGTCATTTCTTCTGGAAGCATCATGAAGCTGAGGGTCATCCCATGCCTCTTAATTTCAGATGATGTTCCATGGTTTTGCATGTTTTTTCCTTAACACTGCATCTACAGTATGTACACTGACATGGCAGCACAAAAGAGATTCTAATCTAGAGTTCACTTCCTGGTAAAATAACAATAATAATGAAAAAAATATATACAATTTGTCATATTTCTATGTCCATGTCTCTAACAGGCAAGCTTCAATGCACTGATGCTCATTATTCGAAAGACAGATGTCTCGGTCAAAGTGCAAAAAATCCTGTCTTACTTGCAAGGGTATGACAGAAGATTGTATGCAATGCTCTGAGCTCTTTCTCCAGCAACAGGCCATGGAAGCCACTGAAGCATTATGGAGTGCTTGCAGCCCACAGCTCCCAACCACACTCTGCTGAGCGCCTCCAAACGCCTCTGCATGTTCCTGCTGGAGCAGCTCGAAAAACTTCCCGTTGCCACTGGACCCTCGTCTATTGAGACAAAAATCACTTTTCTCAGGTCAAGCTGCTGCAGACACTCATGGTATTAAAAAAAGATACAGACATTAGTCATACAGTCAGCACATCTCATCTGACATTTTACTCTAAATTAATGTTAGACTTGGTATAAGATATAAAGGAATGAAAGTCATTTCACACATGAAGCAACGTGATCCATTTATACAAACAGATAAGAATTGCTGCAGTCTATAGGCTATAGTGTGGGGGACATCGTCAGATAAATGCCGGTTAAAATTTCTCCATGGCTATTTATATATTCTATTTTAACACTCTGGCAGGTAAACAACCAGACTCTTAATTTTTAATTTAGCTGGTAGACTAATTAAAGTGTCTGCTGAATTAATGAGTCTACCAGTCACTGAGACAGCTGAAAATTCAGTTTTGTGAACTTGCCATAGTTTTGTTATTCATTCAGCTAATTAATAAAGTTTGTCTAAGTAATACACAAATGTACTAAAGATATAAGCTAATAATAAATAGATAGTAAACTTACTTTAAAACACCTCTCTCTCTCGTAGTCAGTCTGGCAGTGCTATAGCCTTAGTCCACACGAGGCCGTAAACTAGACGGTTCTGTCTTTTGCTGTTCCTTACAACTTTCTGGCGGTTGACGCCTCCTGTGGCCATGACTGCTCTCTCTACAGCCCCAGCAAGGAGCAGTCCTGGAGGACATGGTGACCTGTCTGTTCTGCCCCGCAGTCACAGGAGCTTGATGCAGCGATGCCAATATGCAGGTGGGCAGACAGGCCACAATGGCCCGTCCTCAGCCTGAAGATCGTAGTCTACTCACTGCATTGAAGCTGGTTGATGGGGTCGGTGACTGGGTCATAGTTGCCCCTTGTCTTCTTCCACTCTGCTTTCTGCTTGTTTTTAAGCATTGTCTTGGCTTCCTGGTAGGTGAAGGAGGATGATTGCTGGGGTCTTCTGCTCCCAGTCTTGGCCAGCTGGTCTGCCATCTCATTTCCCCGCAGTGAGCAGGGATCCACTGCAGGACCAAGGTGCAACCTTCAGGAAGGGAGAATAGGTCTTCCTATAGCTTCTGTATCTCCCGGTCTGGGGCATAGGATGTCAGTGACTGAAGAGCTGCCTTGGAGTTGGTCAAAATGGCAGTCTTGGTAGGTCTGTTGCTTGTGATGTACTCCACTGCTGTTTGGAGGGCTAGCACCTCTGCTTTGAAGTTGGAGCATCTCTGTCCAGTGGCCCTGGAGAATAAGTACATCTTTCCAGTGGGTGTTCTAATGTACACACCACATCCCCCATTCATGACAGCATTGTCGGCCAAGTCGTCTGTGTAGATTACTTTAAAACACCAAAATGGGCGTTACATGTTGCATGAATCTTGATCCACAGTGGCTAGACAGAACGTGCTCAACAATAATGCACGTGCGGGCCCAACTGTTTCCTTTTTGTTGTTTGGTTCAGAGTTTATTAAAGATGCACTGCTCAGGCGCTTTCTTAATATACAGGCTAAATCCAAATTTAACTACAACTCAGGTCTTGTGTTTTCAATGTGTAACTGTCTGCACAACTTCCAAGCCTCAGTTCCATTGTTTGACCTGCATGACTAGTGGCTGATCACCGTAGGCAGCGCCCAAGTCACCTCTGCCCTCAGAGTTGGCACAGAACAAATGGTTCAGAGGTCAGTTGATGAATTTGTTGTCAGTGGAATTTTCCAGTGTAAAATACGTGTTAGGAGTGGAAAGAGCGAAGCAGAAATTAACTACTGGGGTCTCCTGGCAGGCTTTTCATACTGTCTGTGTGGGTTCCTGTTGTGGGTTTGTGTTACCACTGCCTTGATCTAAATAGTCACATGTTTGAAAGATATTAAACATACAGCACAATTTGCTTTCTAGGTAATTTTGGTCATTGGTTTGAAACACAAAAAGTAAGCAATATTCTCAAGTAATTTGCTGCAAACCTACATTTCAGCATTTCTAATGATCAGTGTGGTAGCAAAACCTGTTTATAATTTTTCATGTTTTTTTCCTTCCTGGCACCATGCTGAGTGGCAGCCATCTGCAACATCTCCTGCTGTTTTTTTATTATTTTCTTTATATCACCTGATAAAGTTGATTTTTCTTGCTCATTTATATAAAGTGAAATGGCTTTATGTTTGGTAAGTCTTATAATGGTAACTTTTACAAATCTACTAGTTGTTTATCTTCACATTTTGCTCACACTACACTACACAATTGAAAACCTTCATCTACTGATGGCACTGACAATTCTAGAGCAAGGCCTGTCATCCTGGAGGAGCTACAGTGAAAACTGCAGGTTTCAGATCTGGGGCTGTTAAAGCAGTGGTGGATTGTTTAGACAGTAATATGGATGAACCTGGTGAGCTGACTAAGACCAGAGAGAACACAACAGGTGTAGTTTGATGTGTTTCATGAGACCTTTACACACTCACACTTCCCAGACAACTGTGTGATCATACCTGGCTTCAGGATTTTTCAGGCGGACAGGGACATTAATTTGAGCAGTCAGAAGATATGTGGAGGTTTCCACTAAAGGTGAAAAAAGTGATGTAATCTCAGACATGTTGATGAGGGGTAACTTTTCTGTGGCCTGAATATTGAACTGCTACCGCGGGAATGTCTATATTGCTCACTGAGGAAATTCATCATTACAGTTGCCATTTGAATCGAGTTTGAATCGTCACACTGGTCCATCAGCTGACGAAGGGGTCCTACTAATGACTGGCTGTGGTGAATGGTTGAGTATAATTAATGGATTCTGAACACCTCTGCACCATGGACATGCAGGTGAACACTTTCTTCAACATCTTGCTGCCTCAGTGACAGATGCAGTGGTTCTTTGCCAGTTGGTATGCATTTTAGATTTGTGCTCCTTGCTGTATTATGTTGAATGTTAATTTGTTGAACTCTTCCAAACATGGTTGTTGCTCAGTGAGCTGTTGGAGCTCCTTGGCCTCAGATGCTGTTCAGTTAAGACCTGGCTGACAGAGGAGTTAACACATCATTATGTAGCTCAGTAACTCTGGAAGTATACCTGACAAACCCAGCAATTTTTTTCTTTATGTTTAGGAGCGGCTGTGACTCAAGAGGCAGAGCGGTTCATCTTCCAACAGGAAGGTTGGTGGTTAAGTCCCTGGCTTCTCCAGTCTGCATGCTGAAGTGTCCTTGGGCAAGACACTGAAGCCCAAATTGCTCCGGATGCATCCATCAGAGTGTGAATGTGGAGAGGATAGTTAAATGTGCTTAAAGGCATAGAATAAAGTGCTGTATGAATGTGTGCATGAATGGGTGAATGAGGCAAAGTAGAAAAATACTATATAAATACTATTCTATTTACCATTTCAGTGTTTTTGTATTTTGCATTACTGCTGTTTATTCCCAACTGTTCAGATAAAGTATTTCTTATCTTATTCTTTCTCCCTTTCTATCCTCACCAAGTATGTGACAAGTAGGTCTTGCATGTTCACCAGGATTAACATAGTAAGCAGGCCACTTAATTGGGAAATGGTACCTACATTTATTTAGTGATGGCTACAGCAGAGGACTTAGTGCAGGATAAAGCTTTAGTTGGCCAGGGCTAATAATGTCAGTAAGATATCTTTTTTTAAGGGCCTACAGAGGACCACACAGGGTGTGACCAAATGCCAGCTCTGTGGGGCAGGAACCAGTGAATCCCTGCCACTAGACATAGCGTGATAAACCCTTATCCAACTCTTTCACTGACTCAAGACAAAATTTACACATCACTGGCTCTACCACTTCTTGGAAGCCTCCCAGTGTGCCTTGTGGTGCAAAACAGAACACAAAGAAAACAAGAGAAAGAAACTTTGCTGGTTATATCACCAACAAAATTACAGCTAAACCTGATCCTGCTTATTGATCTCCACTTTTAATACCTCCAAACAACATCACCCATTAGGTTTCAAATATACTTAAATGGATTGCAAACTAGTTGTTAATTAACAGTTCATGATATAAAAGTTAATGTTTATATAGCATTTTTACAACTGAAGTTCCAATATTCACATTACTCAGTAGGAAGATTTTTAAACCCCTTTTTTGTAACTCGTACGTGACCAATTCATTCATTATTTTGACCCAGCTGATTCAACTTCAGGGTCAGATATTGCTCTATCACAGATCTATACGCTCTGGTTGCTTTACAGATACATTTTGGGTGGCTTTGGCTGAGGAGGACTAAATTGTCTACTTATCAGAAATTTGGTGGTTCGATCCCCGTCTCCTTCCGTTCACATGCCAAAATGTCCTCGGAGGCGACACTGAAATCCAAATTGCTGAATGAGTGAGACAGTTAAAAAACACTTAAGGCATAGAATAAAGAGTGAGTGAGTTAATGGATGAATGAGGCTTGTAGTTAAAAAAATGTTTTGAGTTTTCGGTTAGAGCAGAAGGGTGCTATATAAGTACTAGCCTACCAAGTTGTATCCGTCTTTGCCTTTAAAACTATCTTTATTCTTAATTTCACAGATTCAGGTACTGGAAACATTCCCTGGAGATTTTGGTCCATATTGACATGGTGGCATCACAGAGTTGCAGCAGATTTTTTTGGCAGCACATCTGTAATGCAAATCTCCCACTCCACCACATCCCAAAGATGCTCTATTGGATTGAGATCTGGTGACTGTGGAGGACATTTGAATACAGTGAACTCATTATCATGTTCAAGAAAGCAGTTTGAGATGATTTGAGCTTTTTGACATGGTGAGTTTTCCTGCTGGAAGCAGCCACCAGAAAATGGGTGCACTGTGGTCATAAAGAAATGGACATGTTGAGCAACAATACTCAGGTAGGCTGTGGCGCTTAAATGATGCTCAGTTAGCACTAAGCTGCCCGAAGTGTGTCAGGAAAATATTCCCAACACTATTACACCACCAGCTGCAGCATGACCTGTTGATACTAGGCAGGATGGATCCATGCTTTCATGTTGTTTGCGCCAAATTCAGACCCTACCACCTGAATGTTGCAGCAAAAATGTCTTTCTAATCTTCATTGAATTAAGATGAAGCTTAATTAAAAAATGGTGCCACTGCCAAGCTTGTCCAGTGTCTGTTGTTCAGTACTCCCAGCACTGTCTGCAACACACGTAGCCAAGTAGACATCACAACTGTGGTCTATTCAGGTTAAGTTTCTTATAGAAAAGACTGTTGTAAAGTTAATATACTATGGAAAACTGTATGTGTACATGTGTATATAAAGAATCCCAGTCTGGGTCAGGTTTTTAGTCTGCTGTAAAATCAGCTTATAAGAACTCATCACATAGAAGATGTTGTGAATATATTTGAAATCTCCTTAACACAAATATGGGGATTTCTTGCATCAAGTCATAATTGCTGTATAGCAGAGAAGCTCCACAATGTTTCTGTGTAACCCCCGGCAACTACAGATGCACTGCAGGAGTGCAAGAACCCCTTGTTGTGAATCTGTGTAATACTGAATCAAAAGTTTTCCTTTCGAAGCATCTACACGAGACATCAGGCTGGACAAATTGCAATTATTTAAAAAAACGCAGTGCAAATATTTGACAAATCAAACAGAAATCCTAAGTTGCAGAAGATATGAGAAACTACACAGAATATGTTTTGATGCTTTGGTAAATCAATTTGAAATTGCGGGCTGTGATCATATATTCCTATTAACTCAGTAAGAGATCTTTCCTTCATCGCTGAGAGACTGGGCATTCATTTTAAGCTTAAAACACCCTGCTCTGTGCCACCTTAAAAACTTTCCAAACCAAATCATACAACACAAAACACTATAAGTCCTTAAGCAAAGACACCTCTAAGGCAAAAATTCTTTTATTCCCTTTTTGAGTAAAGTACTTGCAGCAGTTTAATCAACCTGTTTTAACTGTATGCAAGCACCTCTACTTAATGAGCTATAACATGCAAAACCACTACCTTTTTCTTCTTAAAGAATCAATATTTCCACTAATGACTTTTCATTAGCCAACTTCCACAGCAGCTTTGCCCCAGTTTTTAAAAAGGACATAAAGATGGATATTGTCTCTGAATCTTATGTCCAAACACAGATTTCTTAGCTAGATAGTACTGCCAGTTTCATGTGGGTTTTAGTGGCAAGAGGTTCATGTTCAGCACCTAATGCATTATATAGACCAGGGTTAAGCCTCTAGGTAGGGCTGTGCACACACACACACACACACAGGACTACTATGCAGATGAAGTCACAGCTGACTTTAATAGGTAAACACACCAAAGTAAATAAACTCCATTAAAAACCTGACATGTTTCATTTAGCTGAGTTATTTTTCTTTTTTTTTATCAGCTCGGCTGTGTTTTTGTTTAACAGAGAGCTTTGGGGGGGTGGCAAAGGGACGCAAGAGGAGAGTGAAGACAGAGCACAGCAGGTAATTATACTTCACACACTTGTAATGTGGGGGTCAGCCTGAGTCCCTCCCCTTTGTTCTACAATCAATAGCTTTGAAGGAGGTGGCAAGAGCAAGGAGGAGGGACAGGGGGAAAGAGAGGGGAAGATGTAGAGCTAGAAAGTTGGTGGGTCCTTATATTAGGCATTAATCATTTAACAGTATGAGTGTGAGTGGCTGGGAGTGCAAAAGCACAGTAGAACACAAACACTTAAGTAGTCAGGTGCAACAGGGAAATATCTGGTGGCATTAACAGGTCCCTACAGGAAAAGCAGGTACTACTCTCTCTGCAAATGGATTGGCTGGAGGAGGGGATACAATAAAAGAGCAGAAGAGGGCTTGAAAAAGAGAATGAATCACTTTGACTTAATCCAGCAATCTGTGGCAAAAGAAACTGCAGTGGCTTTATTGTTACCATCTAGTAAGATAACTTAGTGAGTTTATTTGACAGGAGAACGGTGCCAGATCCAGTAATAAAAAAAAGCAGAGCAGGAAAGAAAGGACCTTGCTGTTCCTCCTGTAGCGTGTTCAACAGATCGTCCTTTATTTTTTAACAATCTCTGACCTGAGCACAGCATTCCTCTGAAGCAGCATCAACCAGAGGATCAACCACCAGTGAAAGTTAGACTTATGATGTACTCAAAATACTTTTACTCCCTCTTTCAATGCATTCCATGTGGCATGTACAGTAAATAGAAAAAAATATTAGCCACAACTCTTAAATTTGAATTCAGGTGCTTCATTCACTACCATTGCTACGGGTGTATAAAATCAAGCACCTAGTCCTGCAATCTGCCTTTACAAACATTTGTGAACGACTGGGTCGTTCTAAAGAGCTCACTGTTTACCAGTGTGGTACTGTAACTGAAGGCCACCACTGCAACGAGTCATTTCATGAAATTTCTTCCCTCCTAGATAGTCCATGATCGAATGTAAATGGAAGCATGGAAACATGGAAGCATTTAAGGAATCAAAGCAATTCAGCCACAAAGTGGCAGACAACGTAAAGCTACAGAGGAGCGTCACCAAGTGCTGGGCCATATAATGTGTAAAAGTGGCTAACGCTCTGCTGACTCAGAAACTCCAGAGTTTCAAACCTCCTCTGGCATTAACATCAACACAAAAACTTCATAGCATGGGTTTCCATGGCCAAGCAGTTACATGCAAGTTTTACATCATCAACCACAATGACAAGCATCAGATGGAGTGGTGTAAAGCACTCGACTTTGGAGCAGTGGAAATATGGTCTGTGAAGTGACTAATCATGCTCCTCTATCTGACAAGCCTGATAGACAAATATGGATATGGCGAACGCCAGGAGAATGTTACCTGCCTGACTGCACTTTGCCAACTGCAAACTTTGGTGGAGGAGGGACAAAGCTATGGGCATCAGGCAGTGCTATTTTCTGATTCTCATGGCCCAAGTGATGGAATTTGCAGCAGCTTTTCTTTTAAAACACTGTGAACTTTTTGTCCGCTCTCAAACTGTGGCACTGTGTTAGGGTCTCAGTAATACTGTTATGGGGTAAAGTTCTTGGTAGCTATTAACCTGTGCCAGCAATGTATCAGTAACTTTTTGGTCCTTCATGGAAGCTCAAAGGTAACCCTGGTCCTCCTTAAAACACTGTATAATGCTACAGCTGAGTCATTTTTGATCGACCAATATTGAACAATTCTAATTTCTTAGAACCTTAAGATGTTAAAATAAACAATGTCAAAACATTTAATGTCCCATCAAGGAAGAAAAAGAAAACAAGATCTTCATCAATCATCAAAAACTAATCCCCAACTAAATTCTTTAAATAATTAACAATTGTATTAGCTCTAGGCCATTTAATAGATTAGAGGCATTTCACTGTTGCCATCTTTAAAGATCAAGAAACTCTTTTAGAGTTGTGTCTAGCCTGAGGGCAAGCACTGCCTGCGCAGATGTTCTGTGGGAAAATATATATATTGTTTTTAAATGAAAGGTTGGTTTGAGGAGAAACTTTCTGTTCTTATAAACTTTCAGGCCCATAACGGGAAAGAGTAGCGTAGTGGTTTGCGCATTTGCCTTATAAGTGAAAGGTCCCTGGTTCAATCCCAGGTTCAAATACAAGCCCCTCTCCTCATGGAGGGTTGAGTCAGGAAGGGCATCTGGCATAAACCATCTCCCAAATTACTAATGCTGATTAATCTGCTGTGGCGACCCCTTGGAAGAGAATACAAGAGAGCAACTGAAAGATAGATATGATGGGAAAGATTATTTTCAAAAGGTAATATAGTAAGAAATGTCTGCCATTTATTCTGACTATGATATTTGTATGTATGCAGGTCATGTTTCACAAGCAGATATGCAAGACTGGCAGGCTAATAGTCCGTGATTTATTAAATAAAGCAAAAATATAGGTTCCGTTGTAATATCAGCTATAGACTCGTGCAAAAAATGGCAGGCTGACTCCTCTAGTTTGACCTTTTTTGGTGGAGAAGTTGTAGATATTTAAATAACTGCAGGAAATTTCGAATTAACTGCATTTATGTTCCAATTATGCAATTACAAGAGTGCAATCAGTTTAAATTACATATGAAGCAGCACTTGTACAATATACAGGCTGCTAGGGCACAAACAGATTAAAAACCGATCAGCACGCTGTGTTTGTTTGAGCACCTTCATATGGGGGAACGGATGAAAGATGGCACTTCAGCAGTGCCTCCACATGAAACCATTGTTTCCTTTTTCAGCTGGAGTGGTAATCTGTCTTGCTCTGCATTTGCTTCCTCAGCCTCACAAACAGATAGAGATAAGAAGGGACACTACTGCAGTAATGTCAGTCTTCAGCCAAATGGATAAACCTGGATGGCAGGCTTTTTGCTGCCGATAAGGATGTTAACCGCCGCAGATCTATGAGAGACAAGGGTGGGCTATCTAAAAGCTGGGGAGAATGGGGCCCCGCTGGTTTGCTCACAGCTTCACAACACGGAGGCTGGTGAGCTGATGCTGCAATTGTAGATCTGAGCTGTATCACAGTGACGACAAGCTCGAGGTATCTTTATTCTCGCTGTCTTCTAAACTGATGATAGCTTGGTATAAAATGTAGATTCTTTATGGAGATGCTGACAGTGAATGTCAGTGTGGAGACTGTTCAGATGTCTCAGACTCAAGCCTGGTTTCATTTCAGACACTATGCTGCAATTTATGGACATGATTAGACCTCTATATATACAGAGTGGGAAAAGTTTTGCTTTTTGTGCAACCAGCTGCCACGCCAACTCACCCCAGACAGAGGGGGGTGTGGCGTTTCCGACAAGCATGCCACAAATCACTGTTCTATTTCATCTCATCAGTGCTTTGAAGCACGATGCGCCAGCAGGGAAAGTACGATTATTCAGCTAAATTCTGCAAGGGAAATTACAGCTTTGTGGCAGCAGGTGCACCTATGATTTCCCCGTGCCTGTCCTCAGGCATAAACAGGCATGCAAACGTGAACAGGGAGGCACATATTCCACAACACATACCTGTACATAAGATACATATGCAGGCATCAAAACAAGCTCAAAGTCACACCTGCTCTTTTTTTTTTCTGCCTGTCTTTCACATGCACAAATCCTCCCCTTCCTCCATTCTTGGAAAAACACAAGCAGCACAACCACTCAGTGACATAGATCCGTACATGATCTCACCACAATGCAGCAAGCGTACAGGCAGAAGCTGCTCCAGAAGAGGTAATTCTGTTGCTTTTTGTTCGACACAGAAAACGGAGGGGGAGATAGAAGCAGAGGGGGGAAAGTGTAAATCTAACATAGGGGCCTCGTGGCAGAGCCCCCAGGATCAAATCCAATTCTGGCAAGATACACATTAAGCCCCGT
>VUQH01088470.1:6146-18370 GCA_015106775.1 Etroplus canarensis | reverse complement strand
TTAAGCCCCGTCAATCACAACAGTGTCCTTGGAATGCAGCAGAATGGTGATGAGAGCGACAGGGGAGTCTCTCTTCTACAAGAGCTGGGATGAACCTGCTGAAATCTGTGCAGGCACATACAAAATCTCACATTACCTTGTGGGGTCTCCATTTTCAGCTCTGTGTTTTCCGGGAGTTTGTCACACTGGGTGGACTTATGCCTGTGGCCTCACCATTTCTGAAATTCTTTCTACACTTTTTTTGAGGGCTTATGTACGATATATGGGCGAAAATATTTGGCCTTCTGCACATTACTCCTACAGAAGCTTTTATGACATCCCATTCTAAATCCATATGGAGCTGGTCTTGCTTTGCAGCTATAACAGCTTCCACTTTGCTGGGAAGGCTTTCTACAAGATTTTGGAGTGTGTCTGTTGGAATTTTTGCCCATTCATCCAGAAGAGCTTTTGCGAGGTCAGACATTGTTTTCAGAGGGGGCCTGGCTCGCAATCTCCATTCTAGTTCATCCTAAAAGTGTTCAGTGGGGTTGAGGCCAGGGTTCTTTGGGGACCAGACTAGTTATTCCACACCAGACTCATCCAACCATGCCTTATGGACCTTGCTTTGTGCAGTCATATTGGAACAGGAAAAGGCCTCCCCCAAATTGTTCCCACAAAGTTGGAAGCATAGAAATGTCCAAAATGTTTGAGTAAGCTGAAGCATTAAGATTTTCTTTTACTAGAAATAAGGGGCCCAGGCCAATCTCAGAAAAGCAACACTATGGCCTTATCCCTTCTTTACCAAACTTCACAGTTGGCACAAAGCAGTTATACTGGTAACATTCTCCTGGTTTTCACTAAACCCATACTCATCTATCTAAGTGCCAGATAGAGGAGCATGATTCCTCACTCCATGGAACACATTTCCACTGCTCCAGAGTCCAATGGTGGTGTGCTTTACACCACTCCATCCCACTCTTGGCATTGTGCTTGATGATGCAAGGCTTGCATGCAGCGCAGCAATGGAAACCCCATGGAGCTTGCAGCACACAGTTTTTGTGTTGATATTAATTGCCAGAGAAGGTTTGGACCTCTGCAGTTACTCAGTCAGCGGCGTGCTGGGGACTTTCATGCAGTCCTCAACTTAGCAATCGGTGGACCTGCTTTGTAAATTTACATGGTCTGCCACTTTGTGCCTGAGTTGGTGTGGTTCCTAAATGCTTCCCATCTGCAATAATGCCACGTGGCAGTGGGGTGTGGTTTGTGGCTCAGCTGCAGGTGGAGAAATGGAGCACAGCATTTCAGGGAGTTAGGTCTGAAAAATACACCTGCAGGGAATCTGGTAATCACTTGCCACCTTATGCCGTAGTGTGCCAGGACCTGGGAGGGGAGGCTGAAGGGCCAAAAGAACGACACGAGCCAAATTCACCGGGCAGCATGAAGTGATCTTTGCAAGAGTTAAATAAATAAAAATATAGTGCTCTCCTACCAGGCTGGTACACTAAGTAAACCCACTAGCAGTAGATGCTACAGTCATAAACAACTTACACATGATCATGGAATAGCTAGTAGAAAAGAAAAGTAATGAACTGACTTGTTGCAGGGGTGGCATTCTATTACAGCACCATGCTCAAATTTAATGACCACTTTAGGATGACCCATTTTTTTTCATAATTTATGTTAACCAAATGTGTCGTTAGCTATGCAGTAACCCTCTTTGTCAATTGTTTTCTTTAAAAACATCAGAAGATTGCATAAATCGCTGCTTAAATTTAATTGAGCTTTCATCAAGACAACATAAAATTCTCTCAAACTTTTGCATTATTTTATTGTCTTTTTCCTCTTTTAAATCCCTGCTGATCCATTTTAAATCTTCCCTTTTGTAGGCAGTATTTACCTCAAATAATTCATTTTATAATTAGCACCCAACAGATAACAGCTTTTAACCGATATCCACAAGAGTGTATTACTAGTTGCAGGTAATACAGAAATGGTTACAGCATGCAGTTTGTCCAGCAGTGGGACTCCGACTCCATATTTTACAATACTTTCAGCACTCACTGTTTCATATGCAGCAGGGACAAATCACAGCTGACCAGACGGTGCTATATATAATATTGGCTGATATATCAATATTGGTTTGGTTTTGCTCCCTAAAAATGGATTACAATTGATAATGGACGGGTGCACAAAAATCTGGTGGTGCTTTCAATAAGTACGCTGTTAGACTCAGGATGGAAAGCTAAGAAACAAAAGCCATACAGCAGAGCCAGAGATGTAGGGATTGTATTGATACAATGCCATTTCTGAGCCTGTTTAAAGGTCAGATTCATAGTCAATTCCCTTGTTGATTCCTGATCAATTTTTTTGTTTTGGGCTGAAAAAACAGATATTTTATTATCTCCAGGTCTGAAAACACAGTAGAAACAGAGAAGGAAAAGGCTTGCATGGGAATTACATGTGCAAAGGCTTCATTATCATGATTTCAGAGTAACTGCTCTGCAATGCACACTTGCCAGAAAAGCGTACCAGCACTGATAAAATTATATAAACTTGGAGGCATACAATGCCAATGATTTGGAGAGTTTGGAAATGTTCTTGATTCCAACCACAAGTGTCCCCCGTAATGTAGTGATTTACACATTGGCCTTACAAGCGAAAGATCCCTGGTTTGATTCCAGGTGGGGACACGAGCCCCTCTCACCATAGTGAGTCAGGAAGGGCATCCAGCATAAAACCTCTGCCAAATTACCAATTAACCAATTAATCCGCTGTGGCGACCCCCAAGGGAGCAGCCGAAGGCACTTATGTACCCTCTTGATTCCAACCTCTACTGAGATTTTGGCCTTTTCTAATCCCTCTAACATTCTTCGCTGTCAAAAACAGGCATCTACATTTCACCCCACAAACATACATCCCATATTACTGCCAGGGATGCTAGTAAAAGAGAAAAGACTACAAAGGTCTGGTAAACTCTGCTTTCTAACTCCTTAAGCTACACGTTTTAATTTCCAGGGTCAGCCCCAGCTGAGCTGATTCACATGATTTTATACACACCCTCTAACACTTTCAAACAGTACCAAAACATGCATCCAAAATGCAAACATGCACGGTATACACCACACAAAGTCCAAGTGCACATTCTGAATCTTTCAGCTGTGAGGAAAATCACATGCTGTTTGGCTCGCGGCTTGAGTTCGTTCAGGCTAGAGTGGAAGCGACAGTTAGCCTATTTACTTTTATTCTGGACTTGTGCTAATTATCTTAACTACACAAGTAATTATCTTTCACATCAAAGGGCTGTGCTCTGAGGCCCGCTGATCTCCCCCCCCTCTGACCGACCAGTCGACCAACCAACCAACCAACCAGCCAGCCGGCCCCAGACACACACCATCATCGGCACGTTTCCGGAGCCAGCTGAATCATGACATTAGCAGATAATTAGACGATCGCCTGACTGCGTTTGATGGGGGCACATGTGACGAGCAGCCGTCTGTGAGCTGAATTATTGAACGAGATTCCAGCGAGATATTATCCCCAGATTTAACCGTAGCTATTAGATCTCAGGTGTTAAGCTGCAGCCTCAGTGAAAGCCTGCATAGCATTTTACAGATTAGCAGTAAATAAATGACATCCCAGAGGATTGTTGATTTTTTTTTTTTTCCTCCTTTTTCCATTCTGTGTTGAGCACCTCTTTCATCTCATCCATTAACGCCGCTGCTTCTGATCATAGTCCACTCTGATCAATGAATAATGTAGCTGCTGGTTTGACTGCTGCCCGGAAGCCACGACTTAATGGCAGAACCTTATGGCTCGGAATATACTGCTCATATTTGTGTGCATATGCTTTTATTAGCTTCATCTCCACCAATGCCTCCTGGCTCCTGCTTCTGCAAACAGACAATAATCAGGTCATCTGGCATCGGGCGCAAATCCTTCATTAACAATATAACGATAATCTCTGCAGAAACATGTGACTGTAGGAGAAAATTTACATGAACTGCATTTAAATTCCTTTGAAGTTGTTTGTTTTGCTCACCTTGGAAACACTATTTCTACTTCTCCTCTGTGGTAAGAAGTAAACGCACCCCATAAATATTTATCTACCTAGGGCCCGTGCTATTCTGGCCCAGTGTTTTGAACATGGCCACTGGAGATTGGGCCTATCAGGGACCTGCCGAGAGAGACAGAAAGAGAGGGAAGGAGAGAAGGGAGGGAGCTGCGGAGGATAATATTTTTGTGTGTGTTCCGAAATGGAAAGTGGATAGTTTGTGTGATGTTTAATGCAGGAGATTCGGGGCACAGTTCAGACTGTTTCCTTTACGAGTCACCTCACACACCTCTGAACTTTCAGTCGCACATAAGATGAGTCTCATCTGCATTTTTGGGGGGTTTTGTTGCGAGTATGAACTATTTTTTGCTTAAAGTTGAAGGTGGAATTAAAGATTTTTAACTTCTCCTGGATGCCTATCAATACAAAACGAGTTTTGAATACGTCATTTCAAGTTAACACTGGAGCATATTCATGCCAACATGCAAAACCTAACCCCAGCTCACTACACTCATTAGATCCCCATCTAACATGATTACTACAAAGACCTGTTTAAGAAAAGCCATCATATCAGTTTTACAGTCTGTTTACATCATGTTCATCAAAGAGTTCACATTTATAAGCTAAATGTTTGGAAGGAAGATTTGGAAGCTAAAATCCCAGCAGAGGATTAGAAATCAGCTTGTGCTGCACTCAGATGGCGAACACAAGACACAATATAACACACTATAATTGGTTAATGCAGCATATGTAACTCCGGTATACTGAACTTGTTATAATAAAAAACAATTACCAGAAGTAAAGGAAGACTATTTTCAGCGGCAGTGGAGGAAAATTCTAACATTTTAGGAAGCAGTCAGAGTGACGCAGGAAAATTATCTCAAAAGGAAAACATTTCTGCTTACTTTCCGCTGAGCGCTGAAATGACATATATTTTATTTATCAAATGTTCGCATCCAAAAATGTTATCCCCAAAGCAAACTTTGTATCTGTTTTATCTAATAAGAATACAACATCTATCTGTCTGTTCTTCAAACTTCAGTCATTTTTATTGCTGCAAAATGGGATTGTGCAGGCAGACTCACCAACGGTGTCATGAAAATCTGTCATAAATGATAAAGTGAACTGTTTGTATCTTAACTGGATGCAAACATATGTGAACTACTGTACTATTACACGCATTCTGAATAGTGCAACTTGCACAAAAAAGTTACGCAACGCCTTCAGCAGCTGAAAAATTTGAAAACAGACAGACATAGACTACATATGCGAGCTAAAAAAATCAGCTGAATATATTCTACTGCTAAAATGTTCAATTTGTACTTGCAATTTATCTAATAAGATTTTGACAATTTAGTGTCCCTGTATCAATACAATAAAATGCTCCCTTGTGTTCTCCCCAAGGGGCCGCGACAGGGGATTAATCCACACTGGTATCTTTATGGTGACTTTGCAGTAAGGAAAGCTGAAATGGTCAAACAACAGCTGGGACAGCAGCTAACTCACTCAGCATCTAACTGACGTGCCCGCGCAGAGATCAACTGAATGCAACCCTTGAATTGGATTATAAGTTGCCAGGTTGTGCTGCGAGATTGGTAGAAATTATACTTAGTGTGGACTGCATGTGTAGATTGTGTTTCACAAACAGTCCGTCAACTTTGGTACCACTATACGAACACACAAAACGTACTAATATGTATATTCCAATAACTGAAGTGCGACGGTCTTGCAAATTCCAGGAGTTTCCTGGGAGAAACGAGAGGCTTCTGGGAGACGGTCTAAAAATACAGGAGAAACCTGGGAAAAACTGGAGTGTTGGCAGGAATGCTTCTGGCTCCAAAAACAATACGGCGGCAAACAAAATGCTAAAATTGAAGCTTCAGAATGCAGAGTACAAAGCCCGCGGGTGATGTTATGGTGGCTATGCCCATTTTTTATAATGTCTACAGTCAAAAACTACTTAAAGGGGTAAACTGTATTTTCATTATTGTATAAATGTTCGGGTTAATCAATAGCTTCTTTGTCTGCAACTCGAGCCCAATGTGATTAGTTTGCCTTTATATGACTAAAAAGAAGGGGACTTCTGTGTGCTAAATGCTAAAATGAGAAAGTGCAGCATGTTTTTTCCTCATTAACCAACTATCAAATACTTAGCACTTTTTTCCTTTTTGACAGCTCTACTTGCCTTACCTTCATTTTAAGCTCTGCTGTACTAAAATTCAGCTGCTGGTTATAATTTGAAATAGAATATGGTGGCTGGTGTTTTAGACTTCTCTTACCAGATCAAGAATGAAGGATGACAAGTCACGAGGTCTTGTATCAATGCTGTGGATTCTTTAGTATAGTAGAGGTTTTTACACCAAAGAATCTAAAACATTACTAAGAGACAGATGCGATAAGCCAGCGTCTTTGCAGTGAATCTGTTGCCAGAAAACCCGCAGCTTTGGCTCAGAAGCAGAATAAGCACAGCCTCGTGACTTGTCGACCTCCATTCTCGATCTGGTGAGAGAAGGCAAAAACGCCAAGACACCGTGTTTCATTTTATCACCAAAATGTGGAAGGCAGGGGGAAAAGTTATCAGGAATTAGTTGCCGGGTCTGACACCAGTGTGCAACACAGGCAAGTCTTGCTGTCACCTGCTGACATGAAGCCAAGAAGAAAAAAATTGCTGCTGGCACAAGCTCATACCAGTCAGATGCGTGACTGTGGAATACGCATTTACGCCTACAAACTTGCGCTGCTCCTCATGCAGAAGGGCGCGTTTCGGTGGGAACGTGACATTTCCTCCCTGAACCCTGGCGACACCTCTGTGAAAGTTGGGGGGTGTTGGATTACACATCTATGGGTCTGTTACCTGGTGAGCTCTGCACCTGGATGTTATTGCCATCCACGGCACCCCGCACCACATCTCTAATGAGCCCGCCTCAACTCAGTCAAAGTCATCTGATGACACTGATGTGGGGAGATTGATATTCACGCTTGACTCGCCGTCCTCTCCACTTGACTGCTGTGTTTACCTCCCCACGCAATTAGTATCCGGTGAAGACAGACAAAGAGAGGAGAGAGGGATGGAGTCAGACTCTACTGTGTGTTTGCGTGCGACTGCATTAGCTCCAATTGTTTATGAAGATGGGAGATGTCTTTCAGCAGCGGCTTGAAGGTGGCTTTCTATATCACGGGGCCATTACTGGCTCATTTAATCCTCATAGAACGGCTTTACCTCTCTGAATGTCAGGAGCTTGAAATAACAGAAACTCTATTGGCTTAAGTAAAATGCATATTTCAACAGTTTTCTGCTAAATTTGCATCGAAGACGTGCCTCGCTTTGGCCTTTTAAGATGCACTTAGGACTGAACCCACAGAGCAAACTCCACAAGTGTGACGGAGCAGATTCGACTCCTGCCCACACACTGCGGCTTACATTTTCTCCCCCTCCATCTCCGTTAGCTAACTTTCATCGCACTATTAGCATAAAAACAAATAAAACGCTTAAGACAGAAACTATCTGCCCGCCGGCCACGACTACAAAAAAAAAAGAAAATGGAGGTAAGGGTTGAGATGGCCAGCGAATGGCATTGGCAGACTTTTATCTGAGGTGGAGGGGAGAGCCACCAAACCCATGTCTTCAAAGTGATTTAGCGTTAATTGACAGTTTTCTAATCGGCGCATTCACCATTTGAACACAGTAATAAAAAACTGGTTGCATGCTGAATACTGATGCCTACACGAGAGGACCCGGGCCGCGCACAGCAGGTGGACACCCTCAGTTTGTAAGGACGTCTTGGCCAAATGGAGGGGTGTTTTTGTGTGGAGCCACAGCGCCTCCTTGTGGACAGGCTGAAAATGGCCACCGCTTTCTGCAGAGCTGTTACCAAACTTAGATCGCCCAATTAGCTTGATGAGTATTGACTCCAACTGTAATTACACTGTTGTTTTTTTGTTGCATACTGTTATTTTACTACATTTCAGAGGAAATAGTCTGAGTTTTAATTCATATATTTATCTTGTGCCTTAATTTTGTGATATTTTTAAGGATTTACAAGCCACGCATCATGTTTTAGCAGTTCCTCCAAAGAGAGTTTTTGTGTAAACCACTCAGGAAGGAGGTTTTAAAGATACAGGAGCTGAAACAGCTAGTTTTGGACAGAGAATGGCAATACATAAAGGAGCAGTATGATATGAATGCAGATTTTTGGAATTGTAAATCATATGAAGGTACTGGAGTCTCACAGTAAGAATTAATTGTCTCAACCCTCCAGATTTCTTGAGACCCTTTGGAGCGAGCTCAGCTTCACCTGAACCAGCAGTAAAGAAGGGCTTGAATGCAGATGCGCACTCATGATGGACTACAATTTTTATGACCACTTTAACTGCATTTCAGAATAATTCTTTACGTTTTCTAAAAGGAGCCCAATGAAAGACTTGTTCCAGTAGCTTTAGATTGGACCACAGATGTTGGGGGCACCAACTTCTGTTACCTGGAAATTTGTTCGGTATGTACTGATATACACTATATGGACAAAAGTAATGGGTCAGTACATCCCAAAGATGTTAGATGGGGTTGAGGTCAAGGCTCTGTGTTGGCCAGTCGAGTTCTTCCAGCCATGCCTTTACGAACCTTGTTTTCTGCAGTGGAGCACAGTCATGCTGGTACAGAAAAGGGCCTTCCCCAAACTGGTTCTGCAAACTTGGAAGCATAGACTTGTCCAAAATGTCTCTGTAAGCTGAAGCACTAAGTTTTCCCTTCACTAGAACCAAGGAGTCCAGGTCAGCCCCAGGAAAACAGCCCCACAGCCCTCCTCCACTAAACTTCACAAGTGACAGAATGCAGACAGTCAGGTTAACATTGTCCTGGGATTTGCCAAACCCAGACTCATCCATCAGACTGTCAGATAGAGAAGCATAATTCCTCACTCCATAGAACATGTTTCCAGTGGCAGCGTTTTTTACACCACTCCATCTGATACTTGGCATTGTGCTTGGTGATGTAAGACTTGCATGTTGCCGCTCAGCCATGGAAACTCTCACCTCTAAGCTCCCAGCGTAGTTTTCTGCAGCATAGTTTAGAACTCTGCAGTTATTGAGTCAAAAGAGCATAGGTGTCTTACATACTATGTACTTCGGCAGTCTGTGATCCCCTTTCGTAGCTTTACATGGTTTACTTCCACTTTCTAATATCACCACTTACAGTCGATTGTGGAATATCCAGAAGGGAAGAAATTTCACAAACTAACTTATTGCAATGGTGGCACCCTATTACAATACCGCACTCGAATTCAGTGAGCTCTTTAATGTTTGTAAAGGCAAACTGCGTGGCTATAGCTGCTTTTATACACCTGTTGCAACAAGCCTGAATGAAACTCCTGAATTCAACAATTAAGAGGTGGGGCCTCATACTTTTGTCTATATAATGCTTTCCAGAAGAGATATCTATAAAATGAAACCTTGTGAACGCCACCTTGTGCATCAACAGGTCGTTTTCAGTTGCAGCCAAATTTGGTAGTACTTACACACATATGCAATAAGTAAAGTAGTGTGTGCAGCCTGGCACTGTCTAAAATAAAAATGGGGTACACTAGTTCTTGTTTGTATATTTTATTTTTGTTTTGCTACAAAAAAAACAGTCCCAGCAATATTTTTGCATGATCTGATTAAAAAAAAAAAACTACTACAGTTAAGTACAAAAAGAAATATACCAAAAACTACCCAATGCTACCCAGAAAAAAATAGGCAAGAGTATAAAATGAAATGTCTCGAAGTCTACAACTACAAAAAAAGTTAGAAAAGGTTACTTAAAAAGAAGGCAAGTATTCACCACAAAATGTGCCACTTCATCACAATCGGTTTGCACATCTTTCCTTGGATATAAAGTAATGCAAATACTTTACAATAAGTTAACGCAGGCACATCTCCCTACAACTACAGCAAAACCAAGTAACAGTCAAATGCATCACATGGAAATACACTTTTTTTCTCCTTTTTTGGCAACAATTTCACACGTCACACAGAAAATCAATCAGCAAAAGACTTCTGGGTAGCAATATTTTTTTTTTTGGTTCTTGAGAACAATATCCGTTCTGTGTCCACGTCAGGCTGCCTGTATGAGTTTCAGAGGCTTACATACTGTATACTGTGTATTCAAATCATATAAATATATATGAACAAAAATATACTAAAACTATTTGTAATACAAAAAGATTTAATGCCAAATGGAAGCTTACAATAGAAACTTCAATAACTTAAAAAAAATGAAAAAAGGGAGTACTTTCATACTTTTCAGAAACATGACAATTTTAGCCCTAATCTCCTTAATACAAAGGCTTTTGTAATTTTATTTATTCTTGTTCACACAGCACTGGCTAAACAGCACTCACCTTAGTGCCAAGAATGCGTCAAGTATAAATACTAAGAAAACACCTGTACAGTACCCATTCATGTCAAAACTACAAAATAAGTTAGTGTCAGACAGATGTACAGAGTATTTACAGTTAAAATACAAAGAAAAGTATTTGAAAATGGAGCTGATTTAAGTATGTAAATGTAACCTTTACATCAAAGTAGGCTTTGGCCATAGTTTTGATGCCACTGTAAAGCCTCTATGAAGGCAGGAAATGTATGATTCACTGAAGGAGTTTTACAGGCTACTTTTTAACGGGGTGTAAAAGAAAGGATGACTGGCTGGATGCCAAATTAACAGCTTCAAGTTTAAGCCAAAATGTAACGGTTCTCATTTTAATAAAATTCCTGAATCCACAGACAGATTTGGTAAGGCTACCAAAAATGATTAAATTAATCACCGCCGCTTTTGCCTTGAAATGATAAATGGAAATGGCAGTCACGGTGACTGGAGTGATGGTGGGAGGGTGGGCATCAAAAATAGCAGTCTCTAAGCACAGCCTGGAGGTGGTGAGGCTAGATCGACACATTCATTTCAGCAGCAGCCGCATCCCATCGGGACGTGGTAGGAGTGTGTGCGAACAGGAATGGATAAGGAAGAGACACCACCTGTTACAGCAGGTGCCCAGTAAACATTTCAGTCTCCTGCAGAGACAAAGGGGGATCCGGGCTGGGGGTGGGGGTAGTCACAAGCTATTTGGTACAGGAGAGGTACAAATGTGTGTGTATGTGAGGGCAGAGAGATGTCAGTCCACGTCACTGAGGTCGCTGACTGGCTCGTCCTGCACTATGCTCAGGTGGTTCATGGCACGCCTGAAGGCGATCTGGACAGCCTTACGAATGCTGGATGTGCGTCCTTCCATCATTTTAATCTTGTCTATGGTTTTGTCCATCCCTAGAGGAACCATCTTGGATCTAGGAAGCCACTGCCTAAAGGGAGAAAACAACACTGGTGTCATATCATTGGAAAGGAGTTAAGAGTACAGTGTTTGCCATGATCTTTTCCACAAAACAGTGGCGCTAGAAAACACATCACGAAAATTATGTTTAAGCTTCCATTTAAGCTAGAAAAAGCAAAATGTTTCAGCATAGCTATCTAATCACTTTTTAGCATAAAAAATATATTCTAACATGAAAAGTAATTGGAAGAAACAACTGTAGCTAAAAGAGTTCATGCTTCTGTAATACCCATTTTTTAGGGATCAATCTAAACATTTAGCTGCAACACGTGGTATTAATAAGGAGTAGGAGCTCATCCAGCTCATGATCCATCACTTTTTAAAAGATCACTGTAATGTGTGAAGTGCAGATAGAAAGTGATAAGTTCTCCTGTCACTGTCATATTCAGGGCAATAGTTCTTGTTCTTGACATTACTATGCCAGTAATAAACCTAATAATGGCTTTTATATAAAGATGACAGATGCAAACATGCAATTTTTTAACAATGACAATTGAGATAAACACTCTTAAGAATAGCAATTCTTGTGAAAATGGAAAAGTGCAAATGAAACAACAAATGTTACTGTGACCTTGAGCACAAATTGGGTAAAAAACCATTAGCTGATCATTTTGTGCAAGTCTGATTAAATTCTGAGCAATACGGTTAGAGGAGTGGTGATTCTTGTAGATTGTGGATGGATGAATGGACAACAGGTCATGGCATTCGATCCTCTGTCCTTTGGCTGTGTGAGCTAAAACGGATTTTAATTATAGACTAATCTTTTATTTCGATGATAAATCATTGGTTTTGTCAAAAAAAAAAAAAAAAAAAATATTAAAAAAATTTTAAAAATATAT
>VUQH01088466.1:0-26114 GCA_015106775.1 Etroplus canarensis | reverse complement strand
TTTTTAAATTTAAAGTAAAAAAAAAAAAAAAAAAAAAAAAAACTTACTATCACCTGCATTTACATTTACATGTCAGTAATTTAACTGATGGCTGTTTCTCAGAGAAATGTTCTTTAGATTTGAGATCAGCAAAATCTAGTGTTCAAAACAACACGTATGTATCCTATGGTCAGAGTAACCTTATAGTAACCTATACCTTGTTTTATGTCATCAAGATGATAACCAAGGAGAACATATTAGAAATGTGGAGCCTTTTATTAAGCTGCCCTTAGTGTTTATTTTATCCACACAGATTTGCAAAGCTTTTAACACTGACAATAGAAGGTATGCCAATGATTCATAGCAATAGCCAGGTTTTGTTATCCCTTCTTAATATTTCTCTAAATGGAATTATTCCTGTGTCTTACTGAGAACTTACTTAGTTTTATAAAATATGAAAAAGTGTCCACTGTAAGGTGCTACTGTAATTTACCCTGCAATCGACAGCAATCACGAGAAATCGTCCTTCCTCAATTGTCATTTCATTGTTTGTGCATGTTTTCTTTCTCTGCTTCCTGCCATCAGCCATATGTTCACAATTTTAACGAGCAGCTAGACTGTTCTTTCAAGTACTAGGAAGTTGTTATCATTATACCTATACTCACCAAGACTTAAGGACTCAGAACAAAAAAGCTTCATTCAAATACATATTCAGTGTGTAGTGTGATGAGTCCAGATTCAAAATGTCAGTTTTTGAGAACAGCAGTGGTTTTCATTATGTTAGTCATAATTATCATTTTGTAATTAATCCCAGCTTTTAAGAGTGTACTTCTTAAAATGCTTGTAGCAGCATAGCCTCAAACAAGCTGTAACAAACGAACAAGAAGTTTCTTTTTAATATTTCAAATGTTTGTCCTATAATCTCACCAAAAATCAGAGGAGTGTTCAGAAGGGAGGCTGCAGAGTCCTTTCCTCACATCAATGTCACTAAACTAGAGTACTATTAATCTTAGAATGCCAAATGCCATTGGAGGAAAGCATGGACAGGACAATCATAAAATGCAAATTAGCACTTCAGTAAAGTACAGAAACTACAGCTTTTACTATATTATCTGGATTTCTGGTGATTTGACATTCCCCACTAGGGGACTAATGAAGGATTATGTTATCTTATCCTGTCTGTTATTACACAATATTTTGAATGATTTTTTTTTCTTTAGCAGATTTTAAAATTAATTTTAAATCTAATTTTGAACCTAAACAATGCTGAATTAATGGGTGTTAAAATGATACACTGTGGAGGTAGATGAAAAGGGGGCGAGAAACAAGTGTGAGTCTCAGCAAAATTATATTCTTTCTCTACCAATCGGTAAAGTCTATGGAGTAAATAGTTTTTGCACCACAACAGCCACCCTACCAACTGGAAACTCACTCCCCCTTGTCCCTTTACAATAATAATTTCCTGATGCTGAAACTTTTTATCCTAAGCAGGATTACAACATTTACTTAAGAAAACAATCTAAAGTCTTGTAAAATGTGTTTTTCTTTGCAAATCTTCTACATTGTGATCTATTTCTGATCACAAAATTTATTTTCCTATGACAGCATTCTTGATTTTCAAAAGAATTTTTGTATAGGTAAATGTTAAAAAGTGTCTAGAAAGCCCTCATTACACAACTACTAAAAAAGGGAACTGTCTGTATGGAGCGGCAGTCAGATAGATAACAGGAGCACCAGTGGACCCTCTGTTCACACTCCTGCTCCTGGCAAAACTTCATCATGGCAATTGCCTTGTATTTACTTTGATCTACCTCGACAGTGACAACTGGGGATTAACGGATAGTCAGGGATACGATGTCACAGGGGATTTAGGGATAGATTTTTGATTTACTAGCACTCGTCCCATTTGTTTCTGGATGAGACATGCAAGAGATGACCTCGAAAAAACTATTGGATTTGGGTATCCTAGCAACGGCTGGAAAATGGAGCAGTAATTGTATAAAAGGCAGCGACAGACAAGTCTGTCACAACAAGTACAGTTTTACCTATCCTGTGTCCTCAAAGGAATAGCAAGCTGTCTTTTTATTCACAGTGGAAATCATCTTTCAGATCCATAATATCCAGTATTTTCCCTACAGTACATCCACACTACCAAGTACATTTTTAATGCTGGGTATACTAGTCTTCCAAAAGGTTTACTCAGGCTCATTTAATATTATGCATGAACCTATGTGTTCTTTGTGCGAACTAGCTAATCAGACCTAGGCCATTTCCTTCTGAAAAGGAATCAGATCTCTAAGTACGGATTTCAGAGATCAACAGTGGTGAGCCCAGTTAAACAACAGACTTGTCTGAGCACGACAGCCATTCCAAGTGAGGCCCTCTTTTAAGCAGGCCCCTACATTGTGCCAAAACTTAACGGCTCTTAGGGCCAAATCCCAAGATTGAAAAGCTTTATCTCCAGATTTCCAGTCAAAACTTTCAGCAAATCCTCCATTCTCCCTCCCCTGTGTTTCTCTTTTTTCCCTTTTTCCTCAGTCATTTTTTTTCCTCTGCCATGAATACTGATGTACATTCAGTAAAATCATATTTTTATTCAGTAATGCAGAAGTGTCACTTATAATAAGGTATTTAGATTTTTTTGCTGAAATGCTCCAAGCACATTTAGGCCCACTCAGTGGGTGCTCCAGTACATATAAAGAATCCAGTCTTGAACTGCATTATTTATATAGGCTAAAGAAAGACTAATGTACACAAATCAGTAAAACTGTTGTTTGCAGTTCTTTTGCCGTAAATATTTATACAAATTCTTAATTAAATCAAAAACCAGAATGTATTAAAATAGCTATAGCAGGCTATTGCTTCTGTTTTATTGTGTTCTCTTTTAGTATTTGTTTGGAGCAAATAGTGGTTTACACATTTGCCTTACAAGTGAAAGGTCCCTGGTTTGATTCTAGGTGGGGACACAAGCCCCTTCTCACCATGGAGGGTTGCCTCACAAAGGACATCCGGCATAAAACCTCTGCCAAATTACCAGTGCAGATTAATCTGCTGTGACAGCCCCTTGGGGAGAATACAAGGGAGCAGCCGAAGGTAGATGAATAGAAGTGAAGATATCAACATCACAGCCTTTTAAAAAACTCTGGAGGAATGGCAGTGTCACCAGTCATACACAGCACCAAATAGCCGATCAGATGCCTTGCGAGATGCCGTGTGAGAGAGAGATAACACAGGAAACATTTTTTTTAAACTTATGTCACAGATTGACTACAGCAAGAAAAAAGTGACAAAATAGATTTGACAAGTGACAACTGGAAATTACTGATAGAACTTTGCCGATGTCAGATGTCACCAATTATTGATTATCTTTCAAGTGGTGACACACGCATGTACATATTTCCAATAATAGAATATAGTTTAACACATACACACACACACACACACACACACACGACAATTTTATTAAAATAAACATTTAAAGACACAAATGTTATTTAAACTGAATTCTTAAACTAGCTCAGTCATTTTTAACTTAACAAATAAGTTTATGCCAATATAAAATGTTATTAAACTTTTTTAAAAATAGTGATTAAAGAAAATAGAAAAGTAACAGTGTGTACAGTATATTCTTGTGTTCATATTTTTTTTTGCAATATATTATTTCAACAAACAAAAATCTAATAGACAATTAAAGCAACAAATGAGCTGCTCTTCTAAATCAAAACATGGGAATCAATACATTATTAAAAAAAAACAATAAACTAAAAAGAAATGAGCTGTCTTTTTGAGTGAGTAACATTTAGTCAGTTCGGTTTTCTCCCTCCAAATAAATGCTATTATCTTTTTGGCATTTAAAAACCTGATTAATTCATGTTTGTTCATTTTTATTACAACTATATTTTTCTGGACACTAATTAAGTAGAAAGTGGAATAACTTTTGAAATTCTTTTCTCTCTTAGATATGATTTTCTCAAAACTTTTTTCTACAATTTGAAAGACAGTGAAAGAGTAGCTTCTATAAATTTAGAGTATATGTTTCATATTATTTTATCATAAAGGATTAACTTGTCAAGACTTACATATACACACATACAAAAAGTTAAGGATATTTGGCTTTTTGGTGAAATTTATGGAAAATGTAAAAAGTTCACGCTGCAGTGATATTATATCATGAAAGTAGGGCATTTAAGTAGAAGCACACAATGGTGAGTTTATCATCTCAAACAGTTGATTGAAACAAAATCCAACAACAGTGGTGGGTATACCATAACAAAAATGTCAATGTCTCAATAATTTGTCATGTGCCCTTGGATATCAATTACTTGACTTCTGTGCCTCTTCCAGTCTATAGTGCTTTTTAGGTGCATTCTGAATTTTTACCCGAAAGCTGAATATCCTTAACTTTTTGTGAGGTGTTTATTTACTGAGTAAGCATTTGTTGCAGCAGTACTGATTTCCAATTTTCTGCTGAGATTTTACTTTTCAAACAGACATTTCATTCATTTAGCTTACAATGTCCTCTGAAGAGGATGTAAACACATGATAAACTTCTGTTAAACTTGTTTCTTTCACTGTCCTTTGTTGTCATTTTTTAAAACGTGATATTAGAAATACCCTAATTCTTTGATTCAACAGGGTTTGGAAGCATCCCTCAGTGATTTTTGCACCACTTTGACACGATAGTATCACACTGCCGCTGCAGATTTGCTGGCTGCACGGACATGATCCAAATCTCCCATTTCATCACATCCAAAAGTTTCTCTAATGGCAGTGAACACATTGGCATGTTCAAGAAACCAGTTTGAGATGTATGAGCTGTGTGACATGGCATGTTATCCTGTTGAAAGCTGCCATGAGACGGTGGGTACACCTTGGTCATAAAGGGAAGGACATAACTGGCAACAATATTCAGGTGAGCTGTGGTATTTAAATAATGCTCAACTGGTAGTAAGGTGCCCAAAGTGTGTCAAGAAAATAGCCCCTACGCCATGATACCACCAGCCTGAATTGTTGATACAAGGCAAGATATAGCCATGCTTTCATGCTGTTCTCACTGAATTTTAACCCTACCATCAAAATATCAAAGCAGAAATGAAGACAGTCAATGATTTTTCCAATATTCTAGTGTCTAATTTTGGTAGGCTCATGCCAATTGCAGCCTCACTATCCTGTTTGTTGCTGACAGGATACTGAGGCTGACATTTTTACTCCATCCTGAAACAGCTGCAGCAATGGCAAATAATTTTTTTTTGAAGAAGAAGAAGTATGGTTGTTAATTTCAGTCTAATATTTACAATTATAAGTAAGATTGGACAAATAATCATTAAAAATACATTTTGAGGGGATTATTAGTTTTACAAATGTCTGAGATTATTTCATTACATGTTCATTTACACATCTATTAGAATCCACTAATAGAGAATACAACAATCAACACAGTGATCTAGATAGATAGATGGAAAAGTCAAAACTAATGTTGAATAATGTGTTGTATTACTTGTGCTAAAATAAAGGTATAATATACAAAAACAGAGCACTTAATGTGAAACAGACTGAACAGACGATCGCCTGCATTTTAAAATTCACCACACACTTGGTTATAACAAAATAAGAAAAACAATTTAATAAATTAATTATTTTAAAAGTAGAACAGGGAAAGTTTATCACTCTGTGCACCTCTGCCTCTTCTTTAACTGAATTCTCTCTGGCTCATCCACTGTGCACTCTGCTCCGTCTCAGGCTGGAGGCCTTCAGCTCCTCAGCTCTGCTCTACAGGTCTCCGATTATGCAGCTCTGCCCCAGATTTTCACTCTTTACTTGCTCAGATTAGTTTGACACATCTGTACTCTGCTAAGTTCAGCTAAAGTTTCCCCACTGTTCTCCACAACCAGCAACCCACCCAGTTCTCCAAATGTTGGCACACTGTGCCTTAAACTTGTTCAGCTCTGCAATAGCTATTCACCTTCAATCTAACTACAGTGCCCTGCATATTCATTTATCAATGCCAACCGGCTAGTTCAGTCTCATGGTAGGGCAGCTTTCATATCAAAATGTGTAAACAATACATGTTGCAAGGCATCCAGGAATGCAACGCCTGCTGAATACAGCATTCTATATTGATTTCTACTGTGCAGTTCTAGGTATAAGTGGTTGTGCAGGATTTTTTGTTTGCTTGTTTTGTTTTTCTTTTTATCCCACACACCCCAAAATTCACTATATGATGAACAAAGCAATCAATCAATCAATGTTCTGTATTGCAGGGATGATCTTACAATAACCTTGTTTGTAAATTCACAAACACATTTCCACACGCAATTAAACATTCCTCTAACCTAAGGCAATTAAATTAAAAAATCCGATTGATGCAGTGTGAAAAGGTGATGTAATAAGCTGATTCCGACGCAATTAGCCAAATTTAAGTCAGGCGTTTGAAGACAATCGGGGGGGTGGGGGTGCTGCTGCTGGGATGTTGAGTGTGAGACAGCAATATAGACTTGTCTGCATCTCTACCGTCCAGTCCAAAAACATGTTACATCATCAGAAGTGCGTCATATCCCCTCACTCCTTCTACTTTGTCATACACACCATTTTTCCCAGCTTATCTATCTTTTACTGAACATTTTTTCACACTGCCATGTTTTTTTTTTTTCTTTTTTTCCTGCTGGCTTCTCTCTTTTAAACTGTCAGATAAGCTGAGTGTTGAGCTGCAGCGAGACTCCAGTGCGTGTGGAGAGAAAGTGCACAGCTTTGATTTTTACAGCGTTTGAAGATATATACTTATTTGTGTTGTGCATGTGTACATATGTGGCTCTGATGTAGTCCGCTAGTTACTTTGAAACATGCTACATATTTCAAGACTGTGACATCATCTCCAGTGCTTTCAGTTCTGTGTTTATGTATGATTCTGCGAGTCTAGTCCAAGGAAGGGCTTCACCTCCCCATTACAAGTAATCAGAGGGAGTGGACACATCAGTGCCGTCAATCAGCCTGAGAAAAAAAGCAACCTCAGTGGGGTTTGAAGTAGGATCCCTGCAGAAAACTGTCCTCAGGGCTTCACACTCTGCTGCTAACAACAGTGAATGCTGGCAGGTTTTGTAGCTTTTATATATTAGAAGAGCATCATTTAGACCAGTATTGTTCATATTTATAAATCAATTTTTTTCAATCATGTAAGTCAGCTGGGAGCATTAAGGTAGAACGAAGTTAGACTTTTTCTTCATAGTTGCATTTTTCACTTCTAATTTCAAAATGGCCCATGGAAGACTAACCATCATGGCACAAGGTATTATCTGAAGGCCAGTAGCCTATATTAATCCAATGAGATATGAGACTATACACATATGTGTTACGCTACTTGGAAATGAGAATATTTTTTGTTTTGTATAAAGCAGTTTTTAATGACACAAGATGTAAAGACATGAAGGTGAGGATGAAATACAAGACAGAAAGATACCTGGTGGAGTTTCACAACCACATTTTCAGCAACTTAAAGCATGACCTCATCTTCAAGCTGGAACTCACCTCCATCACCCAGATCTAGACAGAGGGTTTGGGGGGTTAGAGAATGAGAATTTCATTACATATACTACGTATATTTCCTCTGCCATTTGAATTGAATTTGAATTTGTCATTTTCTGAAAACTAAGACAAGGATTGGTAGTGTAATGAACTGACATCATATCCTGTTGAACAGTTTTCTTCAATGCACATCCAGAATCATAACCAATATGGACAAAAGTACAGGGGCTTTTGTTTCATTCATTCCCAGTGCTACAGGTGTATAAAATTAAGCACCTAGCCATGCAGTCTTCCATTAAGAAAGTTTGTGAAAGAATGGGTCATTCTGAAAACCTCAGTGCTGGTGGTACAACAATAGCATGCCACTGCTGGAACAATTAAGTTGGTGAAATTTCTTCCCTCTTAGATATCCCACAATAAAGTGTAAGAGGTATTACTCCATTAGTGTTGTAGAAACCACATCAAAGAGTTCCAAACCGCCTCTGGCATTAACATTGGCATAAATACTGCACACAGGGAGCTTCATGGCATGTGTTTCCAAGAATAAGCAGCTGCATGCAATGCAAAGCTGGAGTGGAGTAAAGCACCCTAAGACTGGCCTTTGAAGAACTGGAGACTTTTTCCATGGAGTAACGATTCATGCTTCTCTCTCTGGCAGTCTGATGGATCCTGGGTTTGGAGAATGTCAGAAGAACATTACCGTTTTGACTTTGCGGTGCCAGCTGTAAAGTTTGGTGGAGGAGGGATAATGTCATGAGGTTGTTTTTCTGGCACTGGCCTTTGCCTCTTAGTTCCAGTGAAGGAAAATCTTAATGCTTCAGCTCACCAAGTACAATTTTGTGCTTTCAGCTCAGAGGGAATAGTTCGGGAAAGGGCCTTTCCTTTTGCCGCATGACTGTGCCCAGTTGCACAAAGCAAGACCCATAAAGGCATGGCTGTCTGGTATGGAAGAACTTGACTGGTCACACAGAGCCCGGACTTCAATTTCATCCAACACCTTTGGGGTGAACTAGAACAGAAATGATGAGCCAGGCCCTCTCTTACAAAATTAGTGTCTGATCTCACAAATTCTCTTCTGGATGAATGGGTAAAAATCCCCACTGACACACTCCAAAATCTTAGAGAAAGCATTGCTAGACATGTGGAAGCTGTCATGGCTCCAAAGGGGGACAGACTCTGTGTTAATGCCTCTGTGTTTAGAATGGGATGTCTTAAAAGTTCCTGTAGGGGTAATGTGTAGGTTGCAAAATACTTTTGTCCACATAGCGTATTACTATAAATAGTCTGTGCATCATAATGCTGATTCTGTTGGTGAGGGATAACAATTTTTAAGCTTTCAGTTTATAGTTGGCTTGTAGTCCAAGTTCTACTAAAAAATCATCTTTGATTAGAGAGAAAAGAGTGACTGCATTTGCCAAAATCCCCCTGGGGCTAAGTTATCAGACTAACCTGTGGGTTTCTAGACATGCACCTACATCATGGTCATTAAACCACAGTCAGTCTCATCAGTTTAATGACTTCAGATGATGTGTAAGCTGTTTGTAACTTGATTCTTTAACAGTATTTATTGTAACAGTATCATTAATCACACCAGAATGAATCATAGGCTGGATCCTCATCAATATAAAAGAACTACATTAAGTCATTCTCACTGCTGCTGCGAAGCTGTAGTTATTCCCATGTGACCATTTAAACTCAAAAATAATGCAAATGATTCACAACTGCTGCACTGGAAGTTATTTGTTTAAGCAAATTGTCACCCAGTGTAATAGCAATAGCATATTATAGCACATCTCCTTGTACTTATCGCACAGATAATACTGAGCAGGATTTTTGCCCTGAAGTTGTACCGCAGGAGAAACATAACGGCAATCTACAGTAAAACATATACAGTGGATGGCTACATTTTATAGTAGCCCTTGACAATGAGTGTGAGTGAAAATATAAAGAAACAAAAGGTCAAAACCCTTGGGTAATTCCCATCAAGAAGAAAGGGTAAGGATGTGCCAACATTTGTGACAAGTGCAAAAAAGCCACCTCACAGTGAAACTGTTTTCAGTTTGTTCTCAGAGTATCAAATGCTACCGTTTTGTCAAAGCCACTGTAATCTCACAGACATTCACAAGACGTCCGTTGGCATCTTTGTCTTGATGCACCAGGTGTGTGAAAATGGGTCTGTCACTCCCAGTTCGGTCACCCTCGATTTACACATGAAGGGAGTGGGTCATATCTTGGAATTTATTCCATTTTTTAATCTTTTTCTTTTCTTTTTTTTTTTTCCTAGGGGTGTGAGTTTAGCTTCTCGCCAAAATCAAATTCTGAGGAATAGAATGCAAGCATAGGATCCCATAAAAGGGGGAGAAAAAAAAAACCATAGAAGCAAATGGGGAAGAGGAGGGGATTATGGTCCCACGAGTATTTGAAGATATGACGTCAACTGTAACTTAAACTCCCTGTCGTCATTCACTGACAAGTTTAGCATGATTTTCAAACAGCCAAACCTGAATATTTATTTATCACAAGGTAAAAATAAACCTTTACACTATCATTGAAACATAGCTTGTAAAGCTGAAGTTACTGGCACATCAGCATCCGGTATTGTTAGCTACTTCTGGATCCAAATTCACCTAAAACAAACACAGTGGCACAACTGTGAGCTTAAATGGTCAGAATTCTTTCAACTCAAAAGATGTGATCAGTGTAGTTTCTTTTCCCCTAATTAAATGGCCTCTGAATTTGAGCATAGTTAGATGTCCGTAGTAACCTAGCTATCTAGGTGACAGACATCTAAAGACAATATGCAATGATCTGACTTAAGTAATTCTAAAAAGAAAATACAGCATAGAGAACTGCTGTAAAGTTGGACCAAAATGAAGATGAAAAGTTAAGCGCCAGTGATGTTTTAGGCATTTGTTATTGATAAAAGTACTAGTTGTGGCAAATAGTTGACAAGGGGTTGGCAACTGATCTGGGATCATTTAGCAAATGGTTGCACAACCAGTTGCCAACCACCTAAGGAATGAAAATGTGAATTTCAGTTTTTTTAGCGGTTGCTGGTGGTTTCAAGGATTGGGTTTCAGGGGTTCACCGACTGGTCTCTTGTCCTGTGTGACTGTGGCTTTCGTTGGCCAGAGGGTGATCGATCTTTTCTGAGGTGTCAACATGAATCCCCTGAAACCCTAAAGCTGCACCGTGCACTATATTTGGTGTATATACCTTGAGTTTTTAAAAGTAACACTGAAAGGAAAACCATATATACATTGTAGAAGAATGACAACAAAGTAGTTTTTAGTCCTAATGTCTATCCAAATAACAAAGTACAGGACTGTTAAAGACAGAAACAGTATTATCCAAAGACTGAAATGCCATCACTTAACAAGCACATTAGTTTAACTGCTATGAAATCTAAGTAAAGTCAATTTCTGGGCTTAAACTCGTACCACTTTTTCACTAATTTGTCCACAAATAAAGCTTTTCTAGCAAAAGGTAAAAACATTAACATTTGACATTTGGCTTATTTGTCACTGAAACATTTGTCTTCTTTGAAAGACTTTTAACTGTTGTTTACTGGAAAAAATAAATAATTGAAAAAAGTTTTTGAGAACAGAAAAGCTTGCAGAGGCACAGATGAAATGGAAATCATGTTCCCCAAGCTTTTGTGTCATTATAAAGGAAAACAACGTATCATGGCCAAACATCCCCCTTCCACTAACCAAATCTGACACTGCATGCCATTGTACATTCTCACAAACGTCACCAGGGAGAAAACTCCTACTTTATTGTATATCACTTAGTACAAGAGCCCTTTTATCTTGCTGGAGAAAATAACAAAAATGAAAATCCTTAAGGCTTTCCGTCTATGTTGGCTTGTTGTTATTATTATTTGTTGCTTTTTTTTCACAATTGCTTCTAACTCTCACTCAAATGTCACCCAATCAAGTTCAGTTATTCACAGCTTTAAACGGAAAATCCCCTCCAGGGTTGTTTGTCTTTGTGATTCCAAAACTAGCAGCAGCCCAAGTTCAGAATTACAACCACCAGTGAATGCTTGGATGTTAATTAAAGAATGCAAATTTCATGTTTCTGGTCCAAGGCTGACACACACACACACACATACACACACACACACTCTCTCTCTCACACACACACACACACACACACTCTCAAGGCCCAGAGGTCCATAAGAGAGAACACACGCACACACCAAAACATACACACAAAGTTTTAAAGGCTTATATCCACACATGCACACTCACACACATACACAGGCAACTGAAGGCCCTAATCAGTCTCTCTCATCCCCTTTGTTCTAATAGATAGAGATAAGGCAGTCAGTGAAGCAAATGACCTTATGGGGGGAAAACTCAGGAAGCTGATTATACAGCAGTTACATGTTCATAAATATGTTTACCAATATGCAAAGAGAAGGCACAAAGTGGGTCAGAACTTTTCGGGAAAGTTTGGGAAGGAAAGCATAGGCTGCATATGAATGCAAAGTTTGAGTGGGGACACCCACACAGAGAGGAAGACGAAATGCAACATACATATGCAGTGAACTCTAGGTACTGGATTCAGACAGAAATCCTTTTTCTTATTTTCTGTCATATATACACTGTTACAAAGTTAGTTGCTCATATTAACAATAGCCAGAGACTGGAAAAAAAAATAAGTTGGCATACATATGTTTTTGGACAAATGACACAGTTTAGTAAGTTTGCTTCTTTACACCACCAAGGTGAATTTTAAGTCAAGGGATAAAGATTTGACTGAAGTAAAATTTTATACATAGCTCTTTTTGTCTCTGTAGTGGTTTACATATTCACCTCATAAGTGAAATGTCCCAGGTTTTTTATTCCAGGTGGGGAAACAAGCTCCTCCCCACTATGGAGGTCTGCATCTGGCATGAAACCTCTGCCAAGTTACTGATGCAGATTGATCTGCTGCGGTGACCCCTTGGGGAGAATACAAGGGAGCAAAGGACGGTGTGTAATCATTTATACATGGTGCCTTATTTTTAGAACCTTTAAAAGTAAACAAACTAACACAATTTTAAACATGAAGATTGTGTTTAACAGTTGGATAAATGTTTTTTGCAGTTCTGACTGCCTGAAGTCTAGAACACTGGGGCTTCAATATATATATCGTTTCATTCACCTTGACCCTTGGCCTTCAGTTGCCACTGGTTTGTCTTTCTGCCTTCATTTCTGTCTTCAGTAATTGAAAAGCTGCTCTGTTAGGTTGAGATCAGATGACTGACTTGGCCATTGAAGAATACGTTCCAATAAACTCTCCAGATAAGGTCCATATACAAGTTAAAGACTTTGAATCAGCTTCATATAATTTCTCAACTTGATTTGCTATGAATAACAAGGAAACATGCTTCATCTGTCCATGAAACTGCTGATCAGTCAATTCTCCCATTACTTTTGAGCTTTTAAAAATTGCTGTAATATAATGCAATGCAATGCATATGTAAAACCCCTTGAATTAAAGCTGAAAGCCTGAACTTCAATCCATAACTTGATTGCTTGATTTAAAATCTACTACGGTGGTGTACAGAGGTGAAATTACAAATGTCCAAAAACTTATGAGCCTAACTGTATAATTCCTGTGAACCAAAAGCTGAGGTTTCATACCGCTTTAAACGTTCGATTTTTTCTGCTTGTGAATGTATGTATGATGTCAAATAGATGGAATATCCTAAATGTGGTCATCTCTGGCACACAGCTCCAGCTGTCATTGATAATATACCTGTAGATGCTGCATCCGGTTTGTGGGGATGAGATGCTTCTCACAAGCCGGATGCCAGACCCTTGTGCATTTTATGCAGGTCCAACTGAGAGAAATCCTTTAACTAAGCAACAGCGAAAAACTTTTGACAAGCAACAATTTACTGTAAGAAATCCTTCTTTCAACCTGACTTAATGTCAAAATGATGTTGGGTAAAGAAAAAAAAGATGAACATTTTGATTTTTAAAAAATACAATTTGCAGTTGTAATTATAATGATTTTCAACAATATGACAGCTGCATTGTGGCATTGTTCCAGTGCACAGCTGCAACCAATTTGGAAATAACACCTAAATATTTATGTCTGGCTATGAGAGGCTCAGCCCACCTTCTCTTTCTTTTCTACTTTTTATTGGTAGCCAATCCAAAGACAGTTGGTTTAATGTAGGCTGGTTTTAAAGAGAAAGTAGCTAAACTAAGTGTACTGTAAAAAAAAAAAAAAAATTGTTTTGACCTATGTCATGCAAAGCTGCTCTATAGTAGAACACAGGGCCACCCGTTAAGACTGGATTATTTCTTACAAGGATCTGCAAAATCAACAAAAAATAACAGTTTTGGAAATATTGTTACAGATTTTCTTTATTTTCCCCTCCATTTCAGTACTTCTCTGTTGCCTGCAAAATTTAAATTATACCCTCTTGACTCAGTGTGAGCTCAAATGCCACGCAGCATAGACGCTCTCAACTTGGACCACAAGATACAGTTACAGTTTGAAGTCCACAGAAGTGCCTCTAGGTCTTAAGATATCTAAAAATTTTTTGTCTGAAAGTTTAAATATTCAGTGTCTCTGCCAAGGTGGAAAAGCCCTTTATGCTCCTGATACTTACCTCTTTTTATATTGATGAATCTTTTTGTTGGTTAAAAGACCTTCATATCCAGAGATGGTACTGTAGTTCAGGTTTTGCCTATTTAGCAGTGAACCTGAAATCATGTCCTATTTTAATAAAAACAAAATGCAAATAAGTGTAATTAAATAAATGAATCGTCATTGCAGATCTTTTGTTCATTTGATCACAGAGTAATACAGAGCAGCCGGCATTTAATAAAACTATTATGTATAATTATAATTACAGCTGTGCATATTATATATTTATATATGCAGTGTAAGCTAACATTGAGTATTGTATTTTAAGATAAAGATAAAGATCAGAGTAAATTAATTTTACTTACACTATATGGGAAAAAAGTATTGCGCCCCCTACATACTACCTACAGAAGCTTTATGGAAATTGCACTCTAAGTCCATAGGTGTTGATGAGGAGTTTGTCCCTTTTTTGTGGCTACAACAACTTCCACTCTTCTGGGAAGGCCTTGTATAAGATTTTTGATTCATTCATCCAGAAGAGGATTTTTGCAGTCAAACAATGATGTTGGACAAGGCAGCATGGCTCGCAATCGCCATTCTAGTTTTTTCCCAGAGGTGTTTAGTAGGGTTGAGGTCAGGGCTTTGTGCAGGCCAGTCAAGTTCTTCCACAGCAAACTCATCCAACCATGCCATTATGGACCTTGCTTTGTGCTTTGTGCCCTGCTGGAACAGAACTGTTCCCACAAAGTTGCAAGCATAGAATTGTACAAAAATTTCTTGAAGGGCTGAAACATTAAGATTTCCCTTCACTGAAACCAAGGTGGAGAGGCCAGTGCCAGACAAATAACGCTATAGCATTATCCATCCTCCACCAAACTTTACAGCTGGCACAATGCAGTTAGGCTGGTAAAATTCTTCTGGCATTTGGCAAACCCAGAATAATCCATCAGCCAAACACATTTAGAGATCTGTGATTACTCACTTCACAAACAATTCCATGGCTTCAGAATCCAGTGATAGCATGTTTTGTACCATAAAATGCTCAGCCATGGAAACCCATAACACGAAGCTTCCGGTGAACAGGTTTTGTGCTGATGTTACTGCCAGATGAGGTATGGAACTGTGCAGTTATGAAGTCAGCAGAGCATTGACAACTTTTAAGCATTATGTACCTCAGCATTCAATAACTTTATGTGCTCTGGCACTTTGTGGCTGAGTTGCTGTGGTTCCTAAATGCTTCTGATTTACAACAACATGCCTTAGTTTACTGGGATATATCTAAGATGGAAGAAGCTTCACGAAATGACTTGTTCAATGGGGCCATCCTATTTCAGTAACATTCTTGAATTCAGAGAGCTCTTCAAAACCCCCCATTTTTTTCCACAAATGATTATAAAGGCAGACTGAATGGCTAAGTGCTTGACTTTATACACATGTGACAATAGGACTGAATGAAACACCTGAAGTCAATAATTAAGAGGCGTGGCCCAATACATTTGCTCATATAATATATGACAAATCCACAGTAATTCAAGTCAGCAGGGGGCCACTTATATGACGTGGTGTTTGAAGCCTTTAAAGGGACTGAGCGTGTTCACTTTCTCCTTCTCACACACTCATTCCTCCACACCTGACATGTCTGAAATCATTCCTCTAAAGCTTTTAGGGAAGTGGCATGGCTGGCCTAGCATCTGACACACACAGAAATTAATGATGCAAAGCTCGCTCTGTGTGTGTGTGTGTGTGTGTGTCACATATTCTGCCACTTAATGTGAAAATTCCTGAGAGGTGTGTGTGCGTGGGCCATTTTGACACACTGCTGCTGACATGTGAGTGTGCTTCATACATACTTGAAATATGCAAATAAACATTAGAGTCGGTATAAGTATCACCATAGGTTAACAGGTGCACTCACATACCACAACACTGAGTTGTGAGGCACATCTCTCACCAGAAAAACTTGTGGGTAGCAGAGTTAAATTTTCCAATGTCCTTGCCGAGAATTTAGCACCATATGCACAGAAAGCATTCGTTGAATTTTACTCTACAAACACCGACCGTTATTGCTTTCTTTTCTTCAGCCTAGCAGTCGAATTGTAGTTAGAGCAGTGTGTGTGTGTGCGGGTGTGTGTGTGTGTGTGTGTGTGTGTTTTGGGGAAATATTGCCTGCGATGCTGAGAGATATTGCTGAGTTCTTGTAAGTGTGCAAAGGCTCAGTTTTGCTGTGCTCACATTTTTTTCTGGAGAAGTGAGAGCAAACTCTCTGCGCAGCCTGTGGAGATATAGTTTCATTATACTTGCATAATGGGTCATAATACATTTTCATTCCTCTTCTTTTCTCTTTATGTATAGTAAGCAAGCTATCAATCGTGCATACATCGGGAAAATAGAAGGAATACACGCTGAGATGTATGTGTCCATACGTGTTCATGGAAAAAAAGGGCACAAACGAATACATGTGCACACAGGCAGGCACAGCAAAACCTCAAGACAATGCTTTTAATTCAGTAATAAAACAAAACAAATTACCTCCCCCACTTTGACGAGCTAATGTGTGTTGTTTCACAGCTCTGTGCCCTGCAGGCCAGAGTTCCAACACAATGCTCATTTTTTCTGCCGGATATACTGTATTTCTCTTTCAGATCGCTTAAAACTTTATAAGAAATAGCAAGCCTGTTGGCAGGAGAGTTTAAAGGCGCAATCTCTGCTTAGACAACAAAACAAACTGATATAATAGTTCTTCTGGCTGAGAGCTGAAGCAGGGATGTGGTGGAGATGTCGCCTAAACTCCTCATCAAAAGCTGAATAGAATATGACACAAAAAGTGCACATTGTCTGCATCTGCAGCATGTTGTTTTCTTTGTTTTTGAAAAGAAACTGACAAATGTGTTAAAATTGCTAAGGGGGTAAGTTGGGTAAGTGCTGCAATGAATACTGAAAATTCTTTTTTTACCTCCACAAAAGGGAATTATATCTTTTTCTGTTTTACTGTAAGCAGAATTCAGTCAACGTGAATCTGTGAGAAGGTGTTAGACAGGAGTGAAAAGTAAACAGAGAGTTTGATGGAAATATTGCCACTGTGCTTAGCAAAATCATTTTAACTTTATGTGACAAAGCAAAGACCACGTCTCAAAGAAAAGTCAGCTTAATTATGGCGTCTGTTAGGTGCTAGTGAGATGTAATTGCATATATTTTTTGTGGGAATTTTGAGATCTGATTTCACCTCTCGCAGAATCAATTGTTCAGGAGATGCTAGGGGTGTAACAGTTCTCTACTTGAGACAAAAATGTCTTCATTATTGTACCACAGTTCCATCTTATTACAATACCCATGTGTAGCTGTCAGTGCCTGACCTGTTCAAGCATTTATTTTGTTGTTCATCCCCTCCAAAGAATAAACAAGGTATGAAGTGAAAATTATTCTGATTATATATAATGAAACATCGCTTGATCTGAAGAGAGATCGGAGTTTCAGCTATTGCTTTCTGATATTTGAGCACATAGAAAACATTTTGTATCAAACCACTCAGATTTTCAAGTGAGCAAAAGTATTTTCAGCTAAAAATACTTAATATTTAATTTCATATCTCTTCTTCATTGTATCTTCAACAAAGCGTACGAGTTTTTGTTTCCTCATTGGTTATTCCTTTCCAGGATTTAACCACAGCAGCTTTTAGTTGTGTGTTTTGAAAGATTTTCTTTTAGAAAGCCTTCCTTCTTTACCACCTGATGAAGTCCTTGTTGAGCTGGCAGTGCATTTTGGATCATCGGCTTGCTGGATAATGAAGTTCCTACAGATTAGTTTGGATGCATTTCTACATGAATCACATGCAGTATGTTTCTGTACACTTTTGTGTTCATTCTGCTGTTACCATCATGTATTGCATCATCAATAAAAGTGACTGAACCTGTTCCAGAAGCAGCCATGTAAGCCCAAGCCATGACGCAACCTCCACCATGCTTTACAGATAAGCCTAGATGTTTAGGTTCATGAACAGATCTCTTTTTTCGCCATACTTTTGTCTTTTCATCATGTTGGCAGAGGTTAATCTTTGTCTCATCATTTTATAAAACTTTGTTCCAGAACCTTTGCCTTTGGCTATCTCTATACTCTTTAATAAGTGGTTTGCATGTTCCAGTCTGGCCATTATATTGTTGTCCTTCAGTGGACTGTGATATTTCCACCTCTGCTCTTTGGAGGTTGCTCATGATGTTACAGGTTGTTGTTTTGGGGGTTTTCTTAACTCCTTCCACCATTTCTTTGTCATCAGTTTCTGATGTTTTCCTTGGATAACTATCTTGTTACCTGTTGCTTCTTTTTTCAGCATACTCCAGATTGTGGTTCTGGCTATCCCCAATGTGTTTGAACTATATCTGATGGATTTCCTCATTTTCTCAGCTTTAGAATGTCATGCTTTTCTCCCACTGGCAGCTCCTTGTCTTTCATGCTGATCTACCCTTCTTTCACAGGTAAAAGCCAAAGCTTAAACTGAGAGTAGATACCGAGGGCTACTTAATGATTAAACAATCAGTCTTGACATGAAAGTCACTGCACTCCTAAGAGAAGGGACACAGAGGGGTTTTCATTGTGTAGAAATTTGACTAAAAGCTTGAAACTCTGCAAACTGCTCGACTGCCTGTGAAACAAGATGCATCTCTGTATGCATCTGGTATCAGGATTCTCCTCTTTCTTTCCTTTCCTTCCTTCCTTCCTTCCTTCTTTCCTTCTGTAATGAAGACCAGGGGTTCCATTACCTTCTTTTATATTTATTTGTGAATGATTATTGATCTTGTTTGAAAATCTCTTTACTGAGTTTAGTTAAGTGACAGTCCTGGGAGTTGTGTAAACAGAGAGGGACTGGCCACCCTACCTTTGTGAGGAGGACACCTCAGTCACAGCTGTTCACAATTTGTAGTTATTTTGAAATATATATTTTGTGTTATATGGTTTAGTAAACTTTATTTGTGTTGAATTCATCTAATTGTTATTAATGCTCACCTTTCCTGGTTGTCCTTCCAGCAGCCCATGAGGCAAAAGAGTTAATGAAGCCCAGCTGCCTGCTTGAAAGCCTTTGGGGCAAACCATTAGGAAAGTTAGGGGAGTTTGGTGAGGTATTTTGGTGTGAGCAATTAATTAAACTAGATGACAGTTACAGAATGAATTGTAGAAATGTGCATATATGTGTAAATATTTACTTGTCTTGTCATATTTTGTTTGGTGTTTGTTAAACTAGATATTTGGTTTATTTGTTTGGTTTTGCCACCCCCAAAGTGGGCTGTGCTGATTGCTCACGTTGCGGCAAGGAGGGTATAAAAAGGAGCAGCCAGTTTGGTAAGGAGGATTGTGGTTGCTGCTGTATTGCTGAAAGCCTTGTACCTTAATAAAGATGTCACCAGTTGGTGCTTAAATTTTATTCCTGCCTCATACCTCTTGTCTGAAGTTGGAGCCTCCCGCCGGTCAAACTGACACTTCCCTCCTTCCTTCCTTCCTTCCTTCCTTTCTTCAGTTTAGTAAAGTATTACTAAAAACCAATAATATGTTTCAAAATTTCAAAATTCATGGCAAAGAGCCAACATTTTGGCACCTCACTCACAGCTTTGAGCCATCCCTGTGCCAATTTACTCAAACATTTTAATATACTTTCCTCCTATCATTCCAAACAAACAAACACTGCTAGCGGCAGCTATCACAACCATATCAGGCACAAAATAAGGCATACTTTTTGACATTAAATTTGGTGCAGTTTGGGGCAGTCAAGTGAGTTATCCTGTAAACAGAAGGCTGATGGTTTGATGCCTGGCTCCTCCAGATGCCTAACCCTAAACTGCTCTGGACGCAGCGGTGTGTGTGTGTGTAAATGGGTGATTAAGGTTCGTCATGAAAAGTTTTTTGAATACTCAGAGTAAAAAAGCGCTATATAAGTACAAGTGCATTTGAAAGTAAGTTTTGCACTGCAAATCTTTGGAAATCATGTTTGTGTGATTGTTTTCAGTATTTTCCTGCTGAAATTTGGCTCTCTGAAAGGGGGATTTCTTTAATTATATAAGTAACAAGGTTAGCTGCAAAAATACCCCTGTCCCTCACACCTTCTAGTTTCAAAATTGATGCTAAAAAGTGAAGCACACCCTGGATAGGTTGCCAGTATAACTGAGATAATGTCACAGTAAATAAGAAGCTTACAGTGTCATCAACCCTTCTACTGATTTGACTATGTTTCTAGGACTTGATTGTGTGGTGTGGTGTTACAACCATCTACTCAGAGCTCCACAAAGTACAAAGATATTACCAAAAATTCACATCAGTAAACCACAAATCCTTTTTGTAGTTTGCTCATTTTGTAGCGACTGTGCAAAGGATAAGTTAAAGTCCTGAAACTGAAGGTTTCCTGAAATGTTCATGTTATTCTATCGATGTGGTGTTTCTTAAAGGTCTAAAAGCAGAGGGGTTTTTTTTGTGAACAGGGTCTAGATCATAGGGTCTTTTAGACCATCCACACCAGACCTCATAAATCAGCTTCCTGTCAAAAACTTCCTTAATTACATGAAAAATATGTCAAAAGTAGTACATCATTTATACGTGACAGTATTCTTCTTGAATAAACTGCTTGCACTGCACGGCTCGTTTCTCCAAAATGGAAAGGTAAAAAGGGCTCTGCCACAACATTCCCTACCTGAAACAGCTCAGTGGGCATGAAGGACAGGGGGCCAAATTTAACTGTCTGTGAAGACAACATTTTGTGAATTTATGACCCTTGACCTTCACTGTGTGTCTCCAGGCAGTGGGGCTCACTGCTCGAGGTGCGGTCTGGGATGCACTGAAGGCATTAATGACTCTTGACTTTACAGTTTGGCTTTGTCAGCTTGGCCAGTTGTGTATTAATCTTCATACTTGTGTACTTGTGTGTCCAAAGGGAGGGAGTCTGTATCCATATCTTCAATCCTCGCCTGCTTAATTATAAATCCCTCCAACTGTCATGTGTGCAGTGCTCGTATTCCCAGAGTTTCTGTTAATATTTCATGGCACTGCCCTGTCCCCGGAGCAAAATGGCCGACCAGCAATTAGGCCCTTCTGCAGACGACCCTTTCAGAGGTTAGTAACTCTCCGTGGATACAAGGGTCTGTTTACCAGCCGAAGAAAAAACAGCAAAGAACTGTTTTTATCCCTTCCAAGAATCATTGCCTCCTCCGAGGGTAATTTGTTGAACGTTCCCGCAGATTTAACATTTAGCTACATGAACTCAATAAACAAATGCAATGAAAAAAAAATGTAGCTATCACTCACCTTGGATGCAATTGAGTGTTTCTGACAAAAACGGGAGCAAATTGAATTAAACCCACACACCTCCCAAACATGCTCATTTGTAATGGATTATGCTCGGTGCCGCCGTTTTGCAAGGGTCACTACAACTCTTCGATGCATCTGCCCTTTACTGACTTCATGTTTTCACGCAGATGAGTCATTTCAGGAACATGATTAATTCATCCTCATCTAGCCACTCAGTACGGTATCACATAGATTACTGAAACAGCGGGAGAGGTAGATGGAGGGGAGAGGGGGAGGGGAGGGGAAGACAGCGAGAATGATGAGAGGGAAAAATCAGAGTGGAAGGGAAGGGAGCCAGCAAACGTATGACAGTGAGCAGTGGATGTACAAATTCTGTGCACACAAACATACACCCACATACAAGCAAACAATTCCACTTTACTTGGCTGTACTCTACAAATCAATACTCATCTTCTCTTCTCTGAGCAAACCAAACTTCACTCCCTTTGCAAACAGGGAGCTGGGCTGCACCAGGGTCCCATAAGAATCAGTGCCACCATGGTGACCCTGTAGAGTCCTTAACAGCACAAATTTGACCTTTAGCTTCCTTCAGAGAGCCGGTTGCTTCCCCCTTATCGGACTGTCCAGGTGTTTTTCCCCCTTTCTCTTGTGTCAGACAGCTATAGTGACCTTTATTTAAGCCAGCACTGGGACGTAGTCTTCTGGAGCCTTTAGGTGACCTGAGATGACTGCCTGCCATGCACATAGCCCCAGACCAAAATTTTAAACTTTTAAGAGTTTTCTCAAGGTCTGCAATATGTCAAAACTATTTTGAGACATTAAATGATTTCACTGTGGATTTAACACAAAACTGAATAGTGCAGTTTTATAGTCATGAAAAAGGGAGAAGGAATAGTTCCAACAGGTAATCAGCAGCTTTTCTGTTGCCGTTTTTTCCTTAACTTTAGGGACGTGCAACAAACAAATTAAGAGACAGATGCTAAAATATCCAAGTGTTTTAAAATGCTTGATCCTGCATGTTGCACAATGTATTATGACTTTTATTTCCTAGTAATTTCCCATTTCTGCTCTGCTCACTGTTCTCAGTTCATTATGCAAGCTTGTTCTTGTCCTTTGTCAAGTTCATTTTTGTGTTTATGTTCTCAGTTGTGTTTTCATTTCCGGTTTTACTTTTGTAACTAGTCATGTCTTGTGCATTATGCTCAGTGTTACTTCCTGCCCTTCACCTGTGCTGCCTTCCAATCCGTGACCACTTTGCTCATTTGTCATTAGTGTGTGTATTTATACCTCCGCCTGTCTTCTGCTCAATGTTTTGTTGTTCAGTTTAGTGAGGTATTCTCTATGCCAGGTCTTGTCTTGTTAAGTGTTCTTTATGCCACGCCCTAGTCTTCTCTCCCTGCTTCATGCCTTAGCATCATACCATTAGGATTTTGTTTATTTTCGGAAACTTTCTACCAGCTTTCAATGTAGTTTGCTTTCTGTTTACTTTTACCACATCTGGTTTTGGAGTCCTTCATTTTGGCTTCTCACTTTACAAGCAAAAGGTCCCTGGTTCAATCCCAGGTGGGGACACAAGCCCCTCTCACCATGGAGGGTTGCATCAGGAAGGGCATCCAGCATAAAACCTCTGCCAAATTACCAATGTGGATTAATCTGCTGTGGCGACCCCTTAGTGGAGAATACAAGGGAGCAGCTGAAAGGTACATCTTGTCCTGAACCTGAATCTTAGATCTATGGAGACCATTGTGCACTCAGCTCTACTTATATTGTTCCTTCATGGGGTGGTAGTGGCTCAGAGGGGCGGTGAATGGTTGAGAACCAGAGAGCTGCTGATGTGGTGCTGGCTCGATACTCGCCTGTGGCATTTGTAGGCCAACAGAGACTGAAGCATGGATGGATGGAGGCATTTAATCTCCTCTTGAATGAATAAAAGCTTAGATAATAGAAAGACATGTAATGCATTCTGACAAGTTTAGGTTTGTATCTGTACTTTATATATATTATTTTGCTTTTGTAAAACACCACAGTGGATTTTAAGTTGAACAATCAACATGCAATTGAAATGCAGACTTTCAGCTTTAACTCAAAGGATTTGACAAAAGTACTGCATCAATCCATTTTAGAGGTCCAAAAGTAATGGAAGAATTTGCTAACAAGTGGTTTAATAGCCAAATAAGGCCTCTTCTTTTGTTATTCCATGACACACCGAGCACATAAAAGATCTGGAGTAGATTCCAAATGCTGAACTTGGATTTAGTTGCTGCTGATGCAAGTGAATGAGCCTGAAAACTGAAAATAAACTTAGCCTAAAGGTAGCAAAAATTTTAAGACCGGCCAAAACAACAATCTGGAACATTCTTAAAAAGAAGGAATGTACCGGCCAGCTCAGCAACACCATAAGGTCTGGAAGACCACAGAAAGGCAACTCAAGTGGACAGTCATAGAATTATTTACATGGTTAAGAAAAATCCTTCACAACATCTAAATGAGTCAAAAAAAACACTCTCAGGGAGGTAGGGGTATCTTTGTTGATGTCTACAATCAAGAGATATCTTTGGGAATGTAATTACAGAGGGTTACAGAAAGATGTAAACCATTGGTTGCACTCAAACAGGAAGCCCAGATTAGATTTTGCCAGAAAAAAATTCTGAAGTGTACAGGAACAATACTCTCCTCAGATTCAGCCAAATGCTGCAAAACTGACTGGACATCACTTCACAGTGTGAATGGATAATGACCCAAAGCAAACTGCAAAAGCAACCCAAATATTTCTCAAGGCAAAGAAATGGAATTTTCTTCAGTGGCCAAGTTGGCCAACTAATCTCAAACCAATAGAGCAATTTTCCAGTTACTGAAGACAGAGACCCACAAACAAGCAGCAACTGAAGGTGGCTGCAGTAAAGTCCCGGCAGATCATCTCAACTGAAAAAACAGCATGTGGTGATGGTATTGACAGCAAAGGGTTTTCATCCAAGTATTAAGAACAGATCTTATACTTAAAAGTAGCTAATTTTCCAAATTTGCACATTTTGTATTCTTATATTAAGGTAAAAAATTGTCACCAGAATTTCAAAAGTGGTCCAGACCAAAAGAGTATAAATATGTACCCACTGCAATAGCAGTACCTTTATAGAGTACCACTCCAGGGACTCTACTGCACCACTACCAGTACAATAGAGTACAACTTTCTTAGACTGTATAGTCAAGTTTTTCAGGATCACAAGGACAATGTTCAAGGTTCACTTTTTTTTTTTCTTCACCAATCTTTTGCAGGTGCTGCACTATTTCTGCATCATCCATGTTTCAGTGGACTGATGGTGATCCATGAGGTCAGGCCTGCAGCTCAGCAGAGCAAGGGGAATGGCTTTTAAATGTGCTGATTAATCCCCTGTGTGAGATATCTCCCTTTCCAGTGGGATCACTAACATGATCACTCATGAATGATAGAGAGGCAGAGGATGTTTGGTTGTGACTTTGTTCTTACTGGGCTTGATATGCCTCACTGATGATGACATTAACCAAATCAGGCAGGAATTTTAGCATAAAAACAATATTTTAAAGGGAATTAGTGTGTAGACGCTACTTAAACTGTATTTTTCAAAGCTACTTAATATAAATGTAACAGAGCAAGTCAGATATATAGCATGATGCAGAGTTTTGTAGTTAGAAGTTAGGTATTTATTTTTATAATGGGAAAAAAGGAGAAGAAGATGACAGAGAAGAGTGCATCAATATAGCCAGACTGGAATATGGCAAACAGTTTTATAACCTGTTCACAAGCCTTTCATCAACTAACCTTTTTACCCTTAATGAATAAGCCAAGGCAGTTTCAAAACAGTAAATAACTTAAAAAACAAATACGGGTGCCTGGGCATTGTCAATTAACACAGTCTATCATTTCATCAAGAAGTGCAACTTTAAACTGTATTATTCAAAAAGGAAGCCATACATCAACTCTTCGCAGATACACAATCATGTTGTCTGGGTCTCAACTCATCTCAGATGGACAAAAAGACTGTGGAACCGTGTCCTGTGGTCAGATAAGTCCACATTTCCACTTGTCAGGTGATGAGTTCTCCATGCCAAAAATGGAAATGACCAGAGTGTTGCCACCAAAATGTGTGAAAAACTAGTATCTGTGATGGTATAGGGCTGCATTGTTGCCCACGGCATGGCTGAGTTGCATGTATATGAAGGTGCCTTTGACTCAGGGGTGTATATTAGGGTTTTAGAGAGCCATATGCTGCCATAGAGGCAATAACTCTTTGGGGGATGTTCAGCTGGACAATGCCAGACCACATTCTGCATGGGCTACATCAGCATAGCTTCATTTACTCAGAGTGCCTGCTTCCAGCCCAGATTTATCTCATGCTGAAAATGTATGGCACACCATGAAGAAGAGAATCAGTCAGAGGCAACTACAGAACAATGAGCAGCTGAAGTGTTGACATGGCTTCTGATTTCAAAACTATAACAATTATTAGCCTCACTTCCAAAATGATTAAAAAATTTTACTGAAAGGTAACACAATACTAAACATGCCTCTGCCCCAACTTTGGTTGAATGTGTTGTGGACACATCAAATTCTAAATTTGTGTATGTTTACAGAATGCAATTAGGTTGATCTGTAAAACTATTGGTTTAAAACTATTGATCAGTCAACTGAAGGTTCGCATCACAGCCAAAATCCAGTAAAAAACATTGTTTTTTTCTTTTGTTTTTTTTTTTTGTTAATATCC
>VUQH01088465.1:22077-35424 GCA_015106775.1 Etroplus canarensis | reverse complement strand
TGCTTGTACCCCTGTGACTGTCCATGTTCTGACCCGGTATTCGGGTGTTCTGGACGCCGGGATGGTGGTGTTCGTGTTCGAAAGTCAGAGGTTCGAGGACGACCAGACGCCGCTGTAGCTCCGTCCACAGACGAGGCTAACTGGTGATCCGGCGGTATTGTTTTTTATGAACTGCCGCAGGGCTGATGCTGCGGATGGGCGGTTTCTGGGAGCTCCGATCTCAGCTTGCTGTGTGGACCGGGACTTCAGTCCTCGACGTCGCCTGATGCCGGTGGCCGGGGAAGAGGAAATCGCAGGCGGGGTGTTGTGCTGGGCTGGAGGCGGGCCCTGGCCGGCCGGCACTACCTTTGTATGGGGCACCAGGTCCTGGGAGAACGCTATATCGTTTCACTGTGTATTTATATGTAGTTGAAGTGACAGTAAAGTAATCCAATCCAATCCAAATCCAGTCTAATTTTATCAGTGGTTCAGGCTGATGTGGGTGTAATGGTGTATTTGCTTGGAACATTTTTTGGCCGTTAGTGCCAATTTAGAATCATTTGAATCCCTACTACTTGAGTATTGTTGCTGACCATGTCCATTCCTTTATGATCACAATGTACCCATCTTCTGATGCTGCATTTAGCGGGTTAATGCACCATGTCACAAACCACAAGTAATCTCACACTGGTTTCTTGAATAGGACTGTACTCAAATGGCCTCCGCAATCACCAGATCTTAATCTAATAGAGCACCTTTGAGGTGTGGTGGAATAGAAGATTGTCATCATGGATGTGCAGCGTGATGCTGTCTTATCAATATGGGCCAAAATCTGTGAGGAATGTATCCAGCACCTTGTTGAATCTGTACTATGAAGAATTAATGCTGGAGTGGATACAGGAATGCTTCTTAAATTGGTCTATTTAAAAGGTATTCCTGTATCCACGCTGTCATTTTAATAACTAAAATATCTTGGTTGCTTGAGGGTTAAACACACTTGGTGTGTTTATTAAATATTTGCTCAAATGTTACTGGTTCTGTTATAGTTCTGCTGTATGAATATGGCATATAAATTGTGTTCATAAGCATGAAAAATTGTAGGTATGGATATAACTAAATTGTACCTAAATCTTTGGAAATATTCCTTAAAATGCTAAGTACTAAGCCATGCCATATCTTCCTAAACTGTTCATTTTTAACTGGCTTGTGTAATTTGTAGCTTCTGCAGAGTTGAAGTTGCAGAATAAAATCTGAGATATTTTTACTTTGTTAAAGGAAGAAGAAATGGTCATGTTTGCCCAAGAAGTATATTTTTTGTTTTTACCTTGAGGGCGAGAAAGCAATGGGAAGAAGCGTGGGACCTGCTTTGAAGACAAGCAGCTCTGCTTCTGATCTTCCCACTGTTCCAGCGTGAAAGATGGGTCTGCTTCAAGATCCACTGTTGGAAAAGGGACTTAAATGGGGGTTAGACCGAGGGTGGGGTCTGCCTTGGAGGCAAGTCCATCTCCAGTTCCGCTGAGCTGTTGTCCCCTTCAAAACATTTTCTTTTCAAAAGAGAGAGAGAATATAGACAGAGGAAACACACAAAATGCACTCTTTATAAACAAAAGGTTTTCAGGACAGTGACTGCAAAGTGTTACAGGACCTTTGCAATATTAAAGAAAACAAAAAGGAGAGTATCTGATCTATTTACCTTTTTATTACACCATGTCTTGTTGCTTATGACACCTGCAAACTCAATAACCCAACAGTAATGATAACATGATTGGAGATTACACACAACCGCATTTGCAAATGCCAATAATGGGAGTTCCATCTTACTATATTTCCATTAAGTATCCTATCCAGATGTTTGCAGGCCTGATTTAGATGAATAAATACAGACAATAGGATTTTAGTGCTTTCATATTTGTGAAGAAAACAGACAAGTTAGGCTAGTTTGCTCAGAAAAATGCCAGCAAAAATTTTCTGTTTTCATGCACTTGTACTAACCTGGTTTTATTTTTCCTGGCATGTAACAGTTTGATAGTGAGTTCAGTTCTTTTAAATTTACTGGCATGGCCTATTTAGACAACAGCATACAATACAGTTGATATTTAGGTTACCATTACTCTACTGACCTGTAAAAATGGCCTTTCAGAACAGGTTGGTTTGTAGCTACTGGAAATGGACTGTTTTGGCTATGTTATGACAGTACATATTGGAAGATGAAATAAAAATGTACTGTTTCATATTCTGCTCAATTGTTTATGTCGTGGTGCTGCAAAACACACTGTATACTTGGGGTGTTCCTGGCCACTATTTGAAAAATACTGCATACTCATTTTAGAGTGATATGAAACCAGTAAGTACATTTTTTGTTAATTAAATCAGGTTTTTAAATGTCGCTGAAATATGCCACATTTTATGCAGTGTGCAACATCACGCACACACAAACCCAGCTTAGTTTACAAAGTATGGTTAACATTGGCATTGTCAGCAGCAGTAGCCTTCTGCTTTGCTGGCTAGCATCCACACAGCTGAGCAGACTATGGTTACACATCACTTCAGTTGCACGTTCGTCATTTTACTCTTTACATAGCCAACATACAGTTGCTCTTTTTCTACATCAAAGTAATGCAGAACTGTGCAGATTCTAGCTCCTGCGCTCTGTCTCACACTACTAGTCTACTCTATGTTGCTTGTTTACAACTTCCCATCACAGGGAGAGAGAGCTACAGCATCTGTCAGGTCTGGAGCACTGGTTAGTGAAGAGTGAAGTTATAACATCTTTCATCCAAAATGTGTGTGCCATTGTACATTAACAAAAGAGGAATCATTTGTTTAACCAACTATTATTTCAAGTGCAAGAGCAACTAGTAGCGTACATCCCTAGTGTATTTTTCTCTTTATTTGCAAATTGGAACACCAGCAAACTCAATTCTATGCTATAGACTGAGTTTGAAAAGTTCCAGCTTTATATTTGGTATTTTATAAACCACTGTATATGTAAGGTCTGTATTGATGTGCTTAGAAAAGTGTTTTTAAATATATTTTACACATTGATATTTTATAATTTTATTTTCTTTAACATTTGCCCAGAAGTTCTAAATAAAAGGGAGAGAAATAATAACAAATGAATGAGTACCATTAATTTGTGAATTTATTATTAAAATTGAAAAAAAACCCCAGTCTTTTACATTTGATCATTATATAAACTGTTATTTCCCTGAATTTACAAAAAAATGTGCTATATTGTGATACATCATTATTGAGAAATGAGATGTTGGTCATATCTCCCAGCTCTATGTGCTAACTTTACGTTCAGCAAAATGTATCTTTCCTTTAAAGGTCTAGGTTTCACCTGGGGCTTGACTTTTACTATAACCCTTACAAGATGTCAGCCAGAGTGTGTGTTTCTTCTTTCGAACTACAGTTTTCAAGCAACTTCTCAATGCCATGCCTTAACACTTTTTGAAGCAAAATTTTTTGATGTCAAGGTCTTAAACCAGTAACATATGTACAAAATTTTTATTAATGAAACAAATTATGTTTTTATCACTGAGATTTGTTCTGTAAATAAAGCTTATGTTTCAAGGCAATACGAAAATATCTTTTTTGAACCTGCTGATTCTCATGTTAGAAATTTGAAAAGGGTGAGGAGGTCCTAAGATGTGGACTTTAACCCTAGTCCTGCCAGCTATATGACCAGCTAGACAACCGGCAGTGAATGAAAACACCAGAGGTGATCAATATATAGACAACTGGCAGTACACGAAACTTATCTGGGACATCAATATACTGAGGTCCGGCAGTACTAGGGATAAAGGAGAATTGGTGGTATGTGTTGTGTGTGAGCCATCATTCAGGCAAGATTATTCAGCTTTTTCTTCTGCACAGCCCTGCTATAGAACAGAAGGACTTTTGTGGCCAGCTGTAGTTCAAGAGTGTGAAGTTGGAGACAGCCTAAAGGACTCAGTGGAGAGGCAGCTGATCGCATTGTTTATCTGACACAAGGTGCTTAGCAATTTAAATAATGCAGTAGGAGGCGCACCTCCATATACATTTTGTTTAATAATTGATTTAAGGAAACGCACCACTTTTCACTTGTGTATGCTAACACACATGCCATGTTCCACCCTCACCAATGTAATTCTTTGGAAACACTGCTTTGATGATAAAAACATGTATAGATTTCTTACAACAAAACATGTTTACGTGAAAATATACCTTTGTTTTGTCAGGGCATAATGGTGTCAGTGTTTTATTATTGATGAAGTAAAGCAAGCAAGGTTTACATAAAATATTTTGTCCAAAACAAATAGTCAAAACACAGCAGTGCAACAGTGATAATGCAACGCATAGGTTGAATGCTGATTGGTTGAAAAGTGTGTTTGAACAGGAAAGGGAGTAACTGCAGTGTTTACTGCAAATAGGTAGAAGCACAAAACAAAATCATCAAATCAAAAGAGGTAACATGAAGGGGATAGTTTTTGTTGGTTATATTGCTCGTTATAGTGCTTGGTTTTACTTCATTACAAAGTAGTTCTTTGTATCACTCATGTGGTCTTCAGAGCAGGGTCTAAACTTAAGGACCAGGAGCAGCACAGACATGAACAGGAGTAGCTCAGTTGATTTTGAATGGCACCACTGCTAAAACTTGATTTTAATTTATTTACGAAGAAGTGTCTTTAAAACTTACAAAAAAATTCTTCTTCTTTGCTATCATAGAAACATAAAAAAATAGTTTAAATAAAAACTGAATCAGCAAAGTATATACAACCCAAAATTTGTCCCACATTAAAAACTTTTGACCACAACTGTATACCTTGTACCTAATCTGACATGCACCTTCCCAGACAGGCAAGCAATGCAGACCTTAACAGCAGTGATGGTTTGTTTGGTAGTAAAATGTGGTGTAAACACAGTGTATTAATAAGCACAAGAATAAACAAAAATCAATAAATTACAATTGAGGCTTGGTCATTATGCTGATGAAATCGCATGAATTCTAACGTTTATAAAAACTTTAACTCATTTTCGTAGCTCTGTCAATCTCTATAAAGTCAATTCTGAAGTAATCTTTTCTTTCTGTGTTTCAGTAAAAATAACTGTTGTTCACCACTTTTTAACTCCCAAGTTCAACATGAGCAGCTCGCTTTCACTCATGATGGCGGAGCAGGACAGACACACATGTGAACAAGTGTAAATGCAAACGCCACCCACTAAAGCAAGGTGTACAAAGGTTACATTAGCAGGTTAGCAAGGAATAGTGTTTACTGTTAGCTTGGCTGCTAATAGACTAAATTGGCCAAACAAAATGGATGGCTGGGTTTTTGTGGCATAACATCAGCATGGAGTCATGTAGACAGGAGCTAGGTCTTTTATCAGATATTTCTAGAGGGCTGACACTAAAGTATCATGGAGCTACAAAGAAAGTATTTGGCATGATATTCTATAGTCCAATCAATGCAGACAGGTTTATCCCAAAGCCACTGTTCTTCTAGGCTGTGTAACTAACCCATCATAAGTCATTATAAAGCCACGGAGCCTGCTGGGAGGAATCTATGGAATCACTCAGGGAGGAGTTGACAACAGGAAGTAGTAGTATATCACTGGCGTAGTGAAACCTGTTTGTAATGGAATTCCCATTGTTGTAGCCTGGGTAGAGGATCCCCTCTGTGCCCGAGGCTAGTAATGGCACCAATACTCCTGTTATTAGTGGAAACCCAAAGGAGTGTCACTACAGTTAAATTGCTGCAAAATCATTTATGCTGGCAGAAAATACTTTTGCATGCCAAAGATGATTCAACCATCACCCTCCTTCTGTAACTGTCTTCACTGAATATATTAAGAAAATGGGCCCTAAACATTAGTTTTTTAAAGGAAGCAGTCTGTTGGTAGAAATTTGTTTATTTCTTTGAGTTTGTTGGATAAAAGTTGAACTGATTTCTTTCCTTTGAGTTCTAGTTTAAGGGCTTGTGTAACTTATTATTGGTATACAAGTCTGAAACCAAGACCACAAACTAGGCATGCGCATTATAAGCAAAGATGCTATTGGGCTGTTGTTTAAAGATCACCCTCCCACTCAAATCATTCTCAAATGATTATGTATAGTTGTAACAGATTTGTGTAATCCCAGCTTTACACTGGACTTTATTTTCTTTTATTTCTTCTTGGAGTTTTACATAAGACAAGACTTTTTGATAGGTAAGCAGTCTTTGGGTGTAAATGTTTCTCCTGTTTGTATATTAGCATGTTACTGCATCACCCATAGTTTCTCAGACCAACATGTGGTACTTAGGATTTTTTTTTGCTTGTTATTGCTTGACAAACCACCTTGTAGGTGTGTTACCACCACCTTCTGTTAGTAGTAGTATATTAGAACTCACCAGATGCTGTAAAAACAAGGAAAAAAATATATTTTAATGCAAAATTTGATTGAATTACTATTTGAAAGTCACATCTCTACCACAAACGACTGCAAGATCATACCACAGTTCAGTCAAACCTGACATCCATCTGGAGCCTAGTTAAAACAAGCTCATCATTCAGGTAAAGAGTGAAATGAAAATACCTTGAATCAATCGAAATTACTTTTTATTCATATTCCAAGTATCAAGTGATGAGGCTTGTGGTAAAAAAAAAAAATTCAGTTTTTTGTTATTCATCCTCTCTAAATCCCCTCATGTATGGATCTTATTTTAAGGCTAGAGTCTGACTGTACTTTTGAGATTGACTTTATGAGTGCAAATAATACTTGTTAAAATAAAATTCTCATAGATTAACATCTCGTGCTTGTCTGCTTTGCTTAAAAATTAGACTTGATAGATGTATTGATTATAGAAATCAGTGAGGATTTTTTTGTTTGTTGTCCAGGTGTCTGATCAAATGATAACAAAGGATCAAAGAACATCCCTATTATGAAGCTGTCATTGTAATTTGTTGATCACAGTATTACGGAGTCACCAGTTAACATACACTGTATGTACAAAAGTATCGGGCCAAACTTCTTAATCATTGAATTCAGGTGTTTCATTCAGTTGCATTACCACAGGTGTATAAAATCAAGCCCCTTCTCTCCTAGATATTCCACAATCAACTCTAAGTGGTAGTATTTCAAAGTAAAACCATTTAGGAACCACAGCAACTCAGCCACCAAATGGCAAAACATGTAATTTACAGAGCAGGGTCATCTAGTGCTGAGGCCATTAGTGCCTACAGGTGGCCTGTGCTCTGCTGACTAAATATCTTCTAAACCACTGGCATTAAGATCAGCACAAAACCTGTACCCTGGATAGAGCTGAGCAATATGGGAAAAATTTATATCATGATAATATTTTTTAAATCATTCCATCAATACAAATTTCTATATAAATCAAATCATTTTTGTCAGGCCTAAAATTTCCATTTTATTCCTGAGATATCATAAGGCACCTTTTGGTTTGAATATCATTTATTGTCAGAAGCTGAACATGACACATGTACTGTAGAATATTATATAACTACATTTCAAATAAGTAAAATAGGATCAGAATGCTTTATTCAGAATACTTTATTAATTCCGGTGGGAAATTACTAAACTAAAATCTTTAATTCTGATTAGTCAGAAGCTTTCAGGTTTTACAGGAGAACATTAAAGTTGTTGGTCAACTCCAACTAAAATAAAATCTTAATTCTAAAACTGAAATATTAAATCTAAATTTAATATTTAAAAAGCTTTCAAGTTTTACAGGAGAAGACAAAGTAAATTCTTTGGTCAGTTCCAAGTAACTAAAGTAAGAATATAAAAAAAAATTCGCCCGTGTACAGTATCCTTTATTTTGTTTTCCAACAATTTAAAACCATTTGAATCTATACAAACATATGTACAAAAAATGGACAAAGACATTGTGTTTCTGTCTTCAGTACAAATCAGTCCTCAGGATCAAAGAGTCATTCCTAAAATCATGACTTCACCTGTTTGGTCTTCAGGAAGGTGTGCGGTTTAAAGACATTTGCTTTTCACATTGCAGCCTTGGTCAATGCAGTGGGCAGCGAGGCTGATATGGTTCAGATGTGTGACTGTATCTCTGCACTCTGTATATAGCTGAGCCATCTGAAATAACTACTAAACAGGGTTCATTACTTTAATCAGCTGCTTTAACTCAACATTTTCCACTATGGTAAGCATGGTGGAAAATGTCAACAACTATCATTCTTTCCAGATCTAGTCCAAGGTTGACACATTCGCTGTGTTCTTAACTACAAGTCAATATCTGTATGCTTTATCAGTAAACCATGCTACTTGATCCTGACATGACAATAAAATGGTATAACAAGTGTAATAAAGTTAATTTTTTTCTGTATGACTGTGTGGAAAAATGCAGACAGGGTTTCAGTACAAGTGTATGTGTGTTTTGTCACGTCTTAGCTGCATACTGATGCAGGGGAGTAAGTCCAAAGTCTCATATTGAGTGATAATAGAGCTGAAACGGTGCAACTGCTTCATTTGAGTGTCCCAAAACATCACAAAGCCTTTGTTGAAAACATGTAGCCTTTAAACTGAGTAACATCTGGACCTACTGTAATACAATGTACACATTGTATTACAGTAGGTCAAGACATTTAAATTCCTTGATGTGTTTTTCAACACTTCCACAAAGTGCCATTTCCCCATGGGAATATTGCCACAGAGTGTAGCTACCAAGTATACACCATCCATCCACTCGTGATCTATCTGTGATGCACAATGAACCTGGTTGTTTTTTTAACCTTCAGTTATGAACTGTAAACTCTCAGCACTGACTACCTCTGTCAGATCAACCAAAGGCACATTTAAACTCAAGTTTTAGCTTTCCTTTCATTTTAAATCATGAGCTATGTACAACCTAATTTCATCTTAAGTGGGCCAGACAAGTAAAGCTATTGCCTCATAACTTACAAAGAAAAAACCCCTCCAAGTTATTCCCCTTGCTTTATTTGTGAAGAAGTTTAACTACGCATTCAAACAATGGGATGTGCAATTTTAACAAATATGTCTCAGGTTTTCAGCATGATAAAGAAATGCTGCTGTAGTGAATCAAAGAAACCCATCTCTATGGCTCATTGGGCTCATACTGAAAGAAATAAAGGACTTTGTCCTGTTATTAAAAAAACTTTGAAAATTGTGATTTCTAACAAAATGGTTTTTTTTTTAGTGTGTAAAAAATTATATTGTAAATAGCAGAACAGTTCTTGTCATTCGATTAATTTGCATGCTAACATTAAAAACATTAACTTTTAGCTTTGGCTTTGAAATAAACATTTGTTAGTAAAACTGATGAAAATACAGTTAAATATCTAAAAAGCCTCCTTTGAAATGTCCATATTTTCCAAAGCCATCCAGGCCCTTTGATGGGCCGGTTCTGTCCTCATGTTTGACATCCATGTCCAAGAGTATTAGTTGGATTTTACTGAAACTTACACACAGTGATCACCTAATGTCTCTTCATCTAAACTTTGCTTAAGTTCAAAGTAATATTTGTCTGTATTCTTAGATGGTGATGATCATGATATTGTTGGTCATTATAATTGAGGGAGTGGTCCTGTTGGTTGATTCCTGCCTTAAGAAAGGGTGGTCAGGGCTTTCCTGTCACCATTATGCTGACATCAGTGCTGTGATATGCTGATGCATTCACATATTTTCATGCTTTCTATGGCCATAGTTACTACTGACAATGTAGTCATAATACTTCTGAACAGGAACACTTTCAGATTAGTTGTCCTGTATATGATTGTTTATGGGCATCTTTGACTTCACCATGGATTTTAATTCTCATTAGTTTGTGCAATACAGAACAGGAATACCTCATCATTTTTGTTTTGTACTTCACTCATTATAATAACCTGTGAATTGTGATGGGTCTTGAGCCAAATGAGCTACTATATATTGATGTTCTGGTTAACTTTTTAGACACAAATTGGTACCTTTTCCATAGAAGAAATAATTGATAATCAACAGCATTCACCAAATATTTAAATACCAGATAAATGTCCTTTAGTTCTTTCCAAAAGAACATGTGCTGCTCCTGGCTTGCCATGTTATTTCACACTGTGTATCTATAACATTTGAGCAAACAAGACTTTTAAAGGTGATACGGTTGCACTAGATTTTTTCACTTTTAAAATACTTTCTTGAAGAATTTAATAATAAAACAAACAATCTGACATTGAATTTTCCCTTACACAGTATAGTTTGTTTTATTTTCTTTAAAACATCAAGACAATGTCAACTTGTATCATTTTACATTGATTCATATTTGTGTGGCTAGTGCATTCCTTCCAGAAAATTTCAGGGTCCAGATCTAGATCAACTCCAAAGGTTAGTCACTTGTCCATCCATAGCTTTCTGAAGCAGTCCTCTTTATTAACAGACAAACCAAACTAGTCTCACCTTGGTTGAGGTAATTATTGTCAAACTAATGATCCATGAAAGCTGCCCTTGATTTTAGTCCTATATAATTTCTTTCTTTGTGGTAGTAACTTTCTTGCATAGATTTTTATTTTTCCATTTTCTTTTTCTTATTTTCTCAGATATAATTTTGAAAGTAGTGAACTCAGTTCTGTTTTGTCATTACCAATTGGAGTTCAGTAATGTATCAGGAACCCTGAGGTTAACCTTTAAGTGACCGAGTAGGGTCATTTATGACCCTAGCCGTACACTTACATGTGCTGTTGTGACATTTTTAATTATAACAAATGAAATTGTTAATCTACTTCTCCTGCAACGTTTCCGTTTTTTAACATTGTTTCAAGTTTTTGCGAGAATTGGCCCATTGCTGTGGGAAGGAAATATATGCATGATTTTTAACATTATGGGTTTTGATTTTAACTGTAATTTTTCTCTTTCAAAACATTGTAATGTTTTGCATTGAACTGCAGCTAACTGACCTTGACTAAGATTCAGAGATATCCTGAACCAAAGGAGAGCGGCAAGTTATTGACAAACTCTTGCTACTTTCAGAGATACAGAGACAATGCTTGTGGTTCATTTACCAAAATACTGTATTCTGTATTCCTGATTCTAGTTTATAGATTTTAGAGGTAGTTTCCATTTCAGGCACTACATTCCTTCTAAACCCACCAAGTGTGGCATAAAGATCTGGTGAAATTCTAATGCTGAAACTAATTTTTTGCATGATTAACAAAATGATTTACAACCAAAATTAATTACAGCAAACATTTTAGAATATCTACAATATATAAAGTAAACAGCATAGATAAGATATGACAAACACAAACAGAGCCATTTTGAAAATACTTGTATAAAGTTTAAAGGAGTTATAAATTGCATTATTATTATTATTGCATTACAATCCAGTTTTATCGCAAAAATGCAACAAAACAGAACATTGTAAGTCGTCTTGTCTTGCAGGGATTTGTTATTTTGTGTTTTACAGGAAAAGTTTAAAATTACATTAATATTGAGTTAAAAACCAAAACTGATCCTGTAGCAGTACTTTAAAAAGTTTAATTACCTTGTTTATGTTTCTGAAACTGATTTAAGTGAAGCTATTGTTCGTGGACTAGTTGGTCCTTATCTCTAATCAGTCACAACAAAGTTTGTATAAGGAAATTATTGTCTTATGTATTTTTTTAATTTAAGTATTTACTTTTTAATTCAGTTAATGATTGACACTGAGGTTCTTGACTTCATTGTGGCTCTCTTGCCTGGTGTAGTGTTACCAGCAGGTTTGGAGGGGTCCTGCTGTCTTTAATGTGCTTAATAGCGTTAGGACCTGAGGATAGGTGCTTTGTGGCACTGTCAGCCTTCTGTTTCTACAGTAATAAATGACCAGCATACCGCTGTTGGCCCTCTTGAATATCGACTATCATCTCCTCACCTGCACGGTTGTCCTTTTCTCTGTCTCTCACTCTTTGTATCTTCCTTTCTTTCATTCCCCTTTAATGTCCATCCCCCTCACATCTGTCACTTTCATCCCAATCCTGTCTTTCCACTTTTCCTTTTCTCTCAATTACACATAGCTTGTTAGGAATTTTCCCTCATTTATTTTTATCCTCCTTTTTGCCTGAAACCCAATCAAACATATCCCTTCTCCTTTTCAGTTTTATTACTTGAAAAAATTGAGAATGACGACATTGGGCGGAAGACCTTGAAGATCACAGATTTTGGCCTTGCCAGGGAGTGGCACAAAACCACAAAAATGTCAGCAGCAGGTACCTACTCTTGGATGGCACCAGAGGTCATTAAGTCTTCTCTCTTTTCCAAAGGCAGTGATGTCTGGAGGTATGATAATGACGTTAGATTAAACTATCTTTCTCGTTTGTGTGCATAGTTCTTCATTTCATTTCATTGTTAAACAACCCCTTTACCATTCCTTTACTTTTTTCCATCCCCTTTTTTGCGCACCATCAAACAGTTATGGTGTCTTGCTGTGGGAGCTGTTAACAGGAGAGGTGCCATACCGTGGTATAGATGGCCTGGCCGTTGCTTATGGTGTGGCGGTTAATAAGTTAACCCTACCAATCCCCTCCACTTGCCCTGAACCTTTCGCTAAGCTCATGGAAGGTAAGTATGACAAAATCTCAGTCAGATTAAAGTTTTATTCATCATAAAATGTTATTGAAAGTAACATATTTTTATTAATAGACTCTTGCGAGCAAATTGTTAGGCAGTAATATCCATTAAGATATGTAGACGAGGTCGAGGCAACCTGCTAAAGTCATCAGAATGGGTGACAGATTTAAACGGCTTTGAACCTGGCATCATTGTGGGGGCCAGAGAGGATGGTCTATTAGAAATATTAGAAATGGTATTTGGAATAATACATATCAAAGAGTAGGCAAATGGAAATGTAAGCTGCAAGGCCAGTCACACCACCCATTCCAAAAATTAAACTTTTATTTATTGCATTTTACAAAGGCATAATTGCCAACAGAGCACTTTAAAAAATAGACATAAACTGAACAGACTCAGTACCATAGTAAACATAAATGTTAATATAACAAAACCTTAAAAGTACCTTTAAAGTGATAATGAAATAAGACAAACAGGCAGAAACAGTCAGTACCCCATCCCCTACATCACACATCTTCTTCACATTGTATAGAGAGATTTTTTTTCCTGCATATTTTTTAATTTCTCCTAACCCATTCTGACTCAGCCTCAAAAGTTGATTCTGTTCATCTGGACGTAAGGTTTTCCGTGGGAGAAACGTTTCATCACTCATCCAAGTGACTTCTTCAGTCATCCAAGTGACTTCTTCAGTCTGAAGAAGTCACTTGGATGAGTGATGAAACGTTTCTCCCACGGAAAACCTTACGTCCAGATGAACAGAATCAACTTTTGAGGCTTTACGTACCTGGATGATTGAGCATGCATCAAGACCATTCTGACTCACTTTTATC
>VUQH01088465.1:10081-22057 GCA_015106775.1 Etroplus canarensis | reverse complement strand
CCTCTAGAGCTGCAGAATGCTTGACATACAATGCCTATAAAACGTATTCACCCCTCCCTTGGATGTTTTAACCTTTTATTGCTTTAATAAATGAAATCATGGTCAATATAATTTGACTTTTTGGCAAAAATTTTCAAAAAATCTTCTTTCATGGTCAAATAGAAAATAGTTTTATGAACTAATGTCAGTTAGTTAAAAATGTGAGGTAAAATCAATTTTTGCATAAATATTCACCCCTTTTTAAAAAAAACTGGCCTAATTCAACAGAGGTCCAGCTAATTGATTCCAGCAGTGTCACAGTTAGTGAACTGGAGATCATCTGAGTGTAGGTGATGTGCATCAAGTGATTGTAGTAAAAAAATACCTGTGTCTGGAAGGTCCAGTCTCTGGTTCATCAGTATTCCTGCTCCAAGCAACTCAGAGAAAAGATCATTGAAAAGTACAAGTCAGGAGATGCCACAAAAGATTTCCGACACCCTGGATATCCCACGGAGTTCAGTCAAATCCATCATTAAGCAATTAAAGGAGTATGGCACTCTAAATCTGCCTAGAGCTGACCGTCCTCACAAACTGAGTGACCAGGCAAGGAGAAGACTGGTGAGGGAGGCCACCAAGACAACTATGACCACTCTGTAGGAGTTAAAAGCTTCAGTGGCTCAGATGGGAGAGACTGTACATACAACTGTCCAGGTTCTTTACCAGTCGAAGTTGTATGTGAGAGTAGCAAAGATCAATTGGAAAAAGGTTCTTTGATCTGATGAGACAAAAATTGAGCTTTTTGGCCGTCAGATTAGACAGTATGTTTAGCAAACACTGCACATCACCACAAACACACCATCTCCACCCTGAAGCATGGTGGTGGCAGCATTATGCTCTGGGGATTCTTCTCAGCAGCAGGACCTGGAAGGCTTGTAAAGGTAGAGGTAAACATGAATGCAGAAAAATATCGCCAAATCCCGGAGGATAATCTGACGCAGTCTGCAAGAGAACCCAGAAGACCCCAAGAAGACCCCAAGCATACAACAAAAACTACAAAGAAATGGTTTAAAGACAAGAAGGTGAATGTTCTGGATCGGCCAAGTCAAAGATCTGAATCTAATCGAGAATTTGTGGCTGGACTTGAAAAGAGCTGTTCACGTCAATCCCCGTGCACTCTGATAGAGCTTCAGCTGTTTTCCAAGAAAGAAGGGACAGAACTTGTGCCAGATGTGCCAGCCTGATTGAGGCACATCCACATAGACTCAGTGCTGTGATTGCAGCCAAAGGTGCATCTACTAATTACTGACCTAAAGGGAGTGAATATTTATGCAATCACCTATTTTACCTTATGTATTTTAAATTAACTGACATTATTTTTAAGAATCTGTTTTCACTTTGAAATGAAAGAAGCTTTTTGAAAATTTTTGTCAAAAAAGCCAAATTATATTGACTATGATTTCATTTATTAAAGCAATGAAAGGCTGAAAGATCCAATGGGGGATAAATACTTTCTGTAGTCATTGTAGATACCCTGGTAAGGGGCCATGAGTCAGCTTTTACATTGTGATGTATTTGTCCAGATTGCTGGGACCAGGATCCCCATGTGCGTCCCTCCTTTGCCTGCATTCTGGAGCAGCTTTCAGCCATTGAAGAGGCGGTGATGGCCACTATGCCCCAGGACTCCTTCCACAGCATGCAGGACGACTGGCGTGTGGAGATCCAAGAGATGTTTGATGAGCTCAGGACCAAAGAGAAGGTAGAGCAGAGGGAGGAGACTCTGATATACACTTACACTTGTCAGAGCCACTGAACACAAAACCATAATTGCAGATAGTCAAACGCATAAAGTTATTTAATTTCCAGCATCCTCTCCTTTGTATCACACAGTGTGGGAGGTTAGACCCTGACCAGCTACCTGTTTTTCTTTGCTTTTTGAGTTTTACTGATGAAACAATGTAGGTTAATCTGACCATGATGTATCACTCTGGGCAGCTTTTATGGACCGAAAAAGTTTAATTGGTTACTTTCAGTGGATCAGTTAATCACACGTTTAAAAATCGAGTCATTAAAGCCAGGTGCTTTAGTGAACTTCCCCTTGTTAAGACCTTAATCTGCTTCCTGTATAAGTCTACTGTTGCTGGCTTAAAGTGGGGGGTTAATTAGTGTTTAGAAAAACAGCAGGATCAGCGCACAGAGCTGAGTTAATTAATGGTGGACTGAATTACACACATAATACATAACTCCACAGGTGGTGTTATTTTAAGAGTTTTCTATTTCTATTTTTGTGTCGTAGATGTATGCCGTCTGTTTTGTTCTAGTTTTTCCTGTTTTGCTAAGCCGTCATTTGAGCTTGAGGGGTTTTTTTTATCTTGTAATCACTAATATTAAACACTTAATTACTCAATACTTAATCTGTGTTGTCTCACTAGACCTTATAAAATGTGTCCAGTAAGTAAAGCTCTGAGAAAAAGGCTAAGTTAGCTTTCAGCTTTGCCTTACATTTTCCCATCATAAATTTCACAAGATTAGTTGTGAATTAGCCCCTTCATCAACAGATTTCCTGCAAAAATCTCACAGTAATCTGTGTCTAGGTGGGTGGCTGAATGGGTTTGACTGTAAAGCTGCTTTATGGAAGTCATCCAGTAAGGATTATTATTACTCAGCTGAGAGCAATTCAAGAGAAAAGAGGGAAAATGAAGACGGAGTAAGCTATGGGAGGAGACAACACTGTGTAGCTGTGTAGTGCAGCCTGAAACAGCTGCTGAAGCCAACTTATTATTATTGATGAAGTTATCTCACACAACTACTCCCACCTTTCTTATTTTGTTTTCCAAACAATAGTCCCTAAACACTTAAATGTAACATCTTTACCAGGACGAATGTAAAACAGCTATGTGACTGTAAGAATAGTACTGAATATGGATCTGGCACTTTACTCATTCTTGCATCATCCTATATATGTTGACTATTCATTAATATTGTATTTTATGAATTCAGCTCAGCACTCCTACAACAGTTAGATTCGTAATGTGCAGCAGAATAAGCTGTAGTTATTGTCATCTTTTTATTCATAGCACCCACACTTCAAAAATCTTCTCGATCAAGTCTTTGAAGCCTGACACCTGCATTTACCTGCAAATTTATCTGAAACACCAAAAACTTAGTCTGAGATCAGGATGTGTTTAAAGGCTAGTGTACAACTGAGTAGTTTCAAACTCTGCAAAGTTTTTTTTTTTTTAAATTTCATGTCTTCAGGAGTGCACCACAACACATAAACTTTGTGTTCAGAGAGAAAAGGATCGTTCTGTAAAAAGTTTCTTAAGAGTGTCAGCTGTCGTGTTTTAATGGTGCTCCAGTCATCCATAATCTCTCTGCTGGTTTATATGTCTTAATACCTGGTTCTTCCAGGAGCTACGTTCAAGAGAAGAGGAGCTAACACGAGCTGCCCTACAGCAGAAGTCTCAGGAGGAGCTGCTGAAGCGTCGGGAACAGCAGCTGGCAGAGCGTGAGATCAACGTGTTGGAGAGAGAGCTCAACATCCTCATTTTCCAGCTCAACAAAGACAAGCCCAACGTGAAGAAGAGGAAAGGCAAATTTAAACGTTCTCGCCTTAAACTGAAGGATGGAAACCGCATCAGCCTACCTTCAGGTGAGCGAACAGAGTGAACCAATAGATTAACTTGGTTTCATATGTTTCATATTTGTTTATGTGGTGCTCTAGTGTAAGCTAAATTATTCCTGCATCCAAACCACAACATAGAAAGCAGTTTTTTTTTGTTTTACAGCCTGTTCGCAGTTTTTCTTTGGCTGCTTTTTCCACTCATTTTCAGTCCAGTTCTAGTACCTGGTCATTTTCAGAAGAAAGTTTTTGTTTGTTAAGCCACCTAACACTGTCATATGAATCATTCAAGTATGAAAAGGGCCCCTAACACAGTGGATGAACCAGTGTTGTCTACACATAACAGACAACTTTGCAAAGAACCAATTTTAAATTGTATCTTTAGGCACTTACTAGCAGCCTGTTGCAAAAATGCATCATTTGTTCCCATTTCTTTTGTTGGCTCTATGAACAATGCCAAAGATAACAGTTTGACAGGCATAAAACTGTATGTTTGCACCAACAAGATTATTCCCAAAGAACTATTGCCGTAAGCTTGACACATCTCCACATGGAGTAAAACGTACTGCTCCCTCATATTTTCCCCCCAGTGGGTCGCCACAGCAAATTGATCCGTACTCTTAATTTGGCAGAGGTTTTACACCAGATACCCTTCCAAATGCAACCCTCCATGTTGAGAGGTGCTTGTGTTCCCACCTGGACTCAAACCAGAGACCTTTCTCTTGTAAGGCAAATGTGCAAACCACTACACTACAGGGACATCTCTGCATGGTGTGCAGTCCTTAAAAAAATTGAGGAAACTGGACAAGTTGAGGCCTCAAAAACCGGTCACAGCAGATGGCCTGTAAGTCATGTACTTAAGAAATGGGGAAAATGCAGCCAAGACCTGACGCATGACCTGAGAGATGCATCTGGCCCTTCAGTTGATCCATGTACGGTTGGTTCCCTGAAACCTCATCAGACAGGGTCTCAGTGGAAAGATGGCTGTCAAGAAGCCATTCTTATGGAACGGAAATGGAGAGGAAAAGCTGAAGTATTCCAAATTACACAAGGACTGTACTGAAAATCAGCGGCAACAGGTCTCATGGCGTGATGAAGTGACCCCATCCTTATAGAAGCAGTGTGGGATTGTGTTGACATAGAACAGAACAAAAGGTAGCCAAATCCATAGAAGACCTTTGGAATGTCCTTCAAGAAGCCTGGAGAACTATTCCTGAAGACTACTTAAAGAAAAGAAAGCTTGCCTAAGAGTTCAGACTGTGTTGAAGAAAAAAGGCGGCCAAACCAAATATTGTCTTTCAAGCTCGTTAGAATTGTACAGACTCTGCTTTTGCCTTATGTACTTTATTTTCTTTGATGTGTGCATGTTTCAATAAACCACTGTATCCATTTCCGTTTTTCTAGCAAAGTATAAAAAAGAGGGTTGACTCAAGACTTTTTGTATTGTGCAAGTTATATCCAGAATGCAGTGGAAGAGGAAGCCTTTATGTATGATTTTGATGATTGGGTTACCATTCATTTGTCTGTAGAAAAATTAAAAGGTGAAAACATGATGGATTTTTCAAGCTTTTAGTAAAGTTGTGGTATAGTAATCCAGAGTTAAATTAAATATCTGGCTTTTTAGACAAAAATAAGCCAACTTTAACACATCCTGATTAAATGATTTGCACTGTTTTGAAAATGTATGCCGTGCCATACGTGTTGGACTCTAATCACTTCAGCAGTAACTCCTCTGGGTTTGTAATAACTGTATTATTGGTCTGTCATATTGCAGACTTCCAGCATAAAATCACCGTGCAGGCGTCACCTTCCATGGACAAACGGCGGAGCCTTCATAGTACCAGTTCCTCTCCTCCCAGCAGCCCCACACTCATCCCCCGTTTACGAGCCATTCAGCGTAAGTTGGTTTTTTTTTGCCTCAGGTTGTCGTAGCTAATACTTGATGGCTTGCACTCAGTTAAAATCGAAAAGGCCGAAGAAATCACATCAGCTCTCTGAGACTTTCTGGGAACTGGGGACATGGGAACAGCATCTTTCACCTTGACTTCGAGCCATGCGAACAAAAGCTCCAGAGGCACAAGCAGTCAGCCAGTTGTTTAAACAGTTTGATAAAGATGTTAGTCATGCACCAATGCCCTTGCAATAACTAGAACAAATTCCTCTTGTGCATTTATGGTAGATTGTGAGCTACAGACAGGGCTGTTCTGTGTAACATTGGGGTTGTAGAAAAGTACAAGTACTTGAAAAAAGAAATCCACCTTCATACAGATCCAAGTGTTTAAACTTAGTCTGTCTTAATAGACACTTTGAACTTAAATTAGATGGATGGTTTGTACTGTCAAAGAAAGTGGTTTGTTTTAGTGGGCTGTATGTAGTTCATGCAGAAATGTAGAAATATTCAAGTATTCACTTGATCAGGAATTGTCTGAAATTGTGCACAACAGTTTACGTCAGCTTTTATTTATTTATTTTACACACATTCCTATGGGTTTCTTAAATACAGCAATGCAAAAAAATATCCTTGTTAACAAGAATACACATTTCCCAATGAGTTTTCCTGCATATTTCAAGTTTTATTTGCACAACCCTCAAATTTAAGTATACAAATGAAAACATTCATATTGTGTTCATTCATGGCTGCTGTGGCTGAAGAACTAACTCTTGTTAAAGCCACCTTCTGTTTTAAAGTATAAACTGCTCTGTTTCATGGTAATATGTACGTTTCCCTCCTCAGTGACATCCCACAGGCAGAGGGACAGTTTGTATGTTTACCAACAGGATGTTGATTTGACCAGCGAGCTCACAGTCTACTCTGGGTTCAGGAGGAAAGGCAAGAGATTTGCTTTGCACATGCAGTGTGGGTGTTGCTAACAGCACCGAGCGCTGCGTGTGACATTTGTTTAACTTTGGCAATTCATTTGATGTGTGGACCATAACAAAACTTTGGTGTTTTCTACTTGTGGAAATATTTTCATGGGATACTTAACCTGAAAATCAAACAAATGAGCAATATGGTTTGTGCTACAGACATGGGCCAGTCAGCTCTTCATATATATTTTTTTGATTATGTGACTCTAATGAATTCAGTGGAATTCAGTGCTCTCTTTTGCCCTAGTCTGTTGCTATGATATAATTGGTCGATGTTGCCTTCACTCACACCTTTACAACAACTAACCAACACCTGTAAGAGGCTCTTATAACAAATTTGGTTTTGGTTGCTGCTGTTCTTCTTTATGAATTGTTCTTTGCAAAAATTAACTTACACTGGCAGCTGTCTTTTCTAGTAAAAAATGTTGATTAGTCACTCTCAGTGTTCTTAAATCAGACTTAATCATTAAAACTCTCAACTTTTAAATGAGAATGCTCAGGAGTTTGGTGGACACTTTTACTTTTTTGATTTTAGTGTGTGATTTGTATCAGGATTTTACTGTAACAGAATATATTTAATTCTATGGTTTCTCCAACAACAGCTTGCAGCAGTTGTTTTGTTTGGCAAGTGTTATCACAGACTCAATCTGTGTTTACAGTTACTCAAGATGAGAGCAACCGTACATGGGGCCGCAGCTCCCTCTTCAGGCCAGAGGAGTTTGATGATGTGAAAAAGGGAATCAAGAAGAAAGGAAGAACCTGGGGACCCAGTTCAGTACAGAGCAAAGAACGGCCTGCTGCTGCTCAGAGGTAAAGTGTGTTTACACAAAATGAGCAGGAAGGGTTGAGGGGAGACTGGGCACCAGTTGGTCCATGCATTCATTTTTCACCCTTCTTTATATCTGATGCATACATCATCACTACTACCTAAAAAAATATACAGAGATTGTCATTTGCATACTTCTCTGAAGGATTGCAGTGCATGATGAAGCAGCTAACAACGTTTCAGCTCAAAGTGAAATTCTGATACACTGGTTTACAAAGGTTTCTTTAAACTTCTGTTTGCTGCGTGTGGCAGCACGGTGGTGCAGCAGTTACCGCTGTTACCTCGCAGGTATAGGGTTGATAGTTTAAACCCAAGCTGGGGCCCTTTTTTGCGGCACTTGCGTGTTCCCGTTCCTGGAATTCAGATAAATTATCTCCAATAAATGTGTGTGGTTAGATGTATGGATGAAACGGTGAAAGTGCTGTTTTAGATTTTTTTCTTTACATGTAATGAATTCTACAGTCTAATTCAGAATCAGAATACTTTATTAATCCCAGGGGGGAAATTAATTGCATTCCAGGCACCCCATTCAGTATATATCAATAACAAGATAGCAGTACAGTTAAGAAGATGCTTCATATTGCACTTGTTTCTTGGAAGTCTGAACTTTTGCATTGTGTTTTTCCAGAGTGCGTCCTCTGTCAGATGGCAGTAACCCCTGGTCCACCAGCCTGGTGAAGTCCCAGAAATCTGTCCCCCTCGCTGCCCTGTTTGCAGAACAAGGTGAGTTAAATGTAAATTGTCATGCTGTGCTTATTGGCTTTGCATAATAGTTGCTTGGATTTGGATGGAACTGTTGTTTGCTATTGTATCTTTCCCCTTTTTTTCAGCGGGGGCTGGTAAAGATGAGGCTTTGTCCCAGGAATGTCCTGACAGCAGCTCCAAACCAAAACAGCTCAAGTTCCCCAACCAGGTGTACATCGATCTACCTCTGTGGAGGGACGAGCAGCAGCCTCAGAGCCCTGGTGGAAATGGTGGGATGGGAGATGCTGGAGTAGCAGGTCAGTGTGGCCAACCAGAGACCCCAGATGACCAATATACCACCACGTCCACCTCGTCCACCTCAACCACCCCACAGCTCACCCCTACCAACAGCCTGAAAAGGACATCAGCTCGCCGCAAGACTGACGCCGTACTGTATGGCTGCGGTTCATTGCTGGCTTCAGTTCTGCTCGGTTATGACATCAGGGAGGCCCTGAAAAACTCAGCTCCTGGAGAAGACTGTGAGCCCCCAAAAGAAGAGAAAGAGAAGAAGAAGAAAGAGGGTCTGTTTCAGCGTGCAACCCGGTTCCGGCGCAGCACCTCGCCACCAAGCGGACGCTCCCGCAAAGATGAGGGAACGTCAAACCACACATCCCCCCAACCTGTCAATCTTATTTCCATGTCAGCCATAATGGAATACAACTCCACCAAGTGTCTCCTACAGTCTGAGGCGGAGGTGTCAGAGTCAAGTCCCATGAAGGTGGATCACATGGCTGTCAATCATCACACGGAGCCATCATCGAGACCCAACGTGGCAGGATTTACAGAAGGCCAGAGTAACAAGACTGCAAGTAAAATACAGACACCTGTGCAAACCCAAAGTCAGCCTCCAGAGCAGAGCAACCACAACCCAGCAACACGTTTACGCAGAAAGAAATACACCACCAACCACAACTGTGAGTAACACAGAGTAGGAAAGTAAACATGTGTCTGTATATACAGGTTTAAAAATAATGTACATTTCAAAAGTGTCTCCATGTTCATTTACAGCCAATGGCCCACCTGCTCTGCCTCCTCCAGTCACACAGAAGAAGCAGGAAAAACAAGAGAAAGAGAAGAATGGAGCACCAGAAACGCCCTCTGGTGGAGAGGCCTTCACAAGACCACGGCCAGTGTCATTCCGGGCCAAACCCCACACCTGGGCCCTGCTTCGAGGACGCAATAAGAGCTACTCCCTGGGTCACTTCTCAGGAGAGAAGGCGGCGCAAAACCTAAACATGATGCTATCCTCAGATGTAGGGATGGGCTGCTCCCTGCTGGACATGGACACAGAAGGCCAGAAACGAGACTGCACAGTGCCGCTCTGCCGCATTCAGAGTTCCCCGGCGCGTCCCTCCGTTTTTGAGCTGGAGAAAGAATTCCTCTCTTAGGAGCCTTGAGAAGCAATCTGCTGGTGGTTGTAAGTCCACACACCTTAGAGTGTTCCAGAACATACACACACAGTTTATGGCCTAGAACTCCTGGAGGGTTTAGAACCAGGCTGCCTTTGACCCCATCTAAAAAGAAAAAAAAATCTGCAATGAACTATTGAAACCAACTTTGTCTTAGTTCTAGAACATAGTGATGTCAGTGTTCTAGAATATATCCAAGTCTGAGACTTCTAGAAAACACCCATGTCACAGAGTTCTAGAATGTGTACTCTCATCTCTGAGACTGGCCTTTCACACTGCCTTGTCTCATTCTAGAACGCACACAGAGTTGTGAAGAAGTTCCAGAGATGGATCAGCAGCTCCTCCTCTGATCCCTCGGTGCTCAACTGTCCCCCCCCAATAATTTTTTCACCCCCTTCCTTTCTTGTTCTGTGGGTGCAGCTAAACGTTGACCGCTGCTGCAGCTTTTGCAACACAATACCCTCACCTTTTTATTTATATATATATTTTTATAGGTAATTTAATATGAAGAGACTTGTTCTTACCTTAGAAACCAACAGGAAATACATTCCTCGTCAGTTACAAAGCTGTGTGATCACGCTTTTAGATTTTTTTATTTTTTTTTTTGACTTAAGAATCATGCATGCGTGTACCCTTAAAATGTTGAACAAAAAAACATATTATGCTTTGTTTGTAAATATGCCTTTTAATCCATTATCATTCTAATGCTGTCAGTTTTTTGTATTACATATATGCTGTTTTATGACTGTTTTAAAGTCAGCAATGCTGCGGTACAGGCAATGGTTTCACAGCAGAATGTGAAGTAGTCAAGAAATGTGTCTGTTAATTTGTGTTCATGGAGAAGAATTTTTTATTTTTGTTTGTGCGTATGCAAAAAAACAGCTGCCACACGGTTTGAAAGTAGATTATGAAATAATTGTGTACACCTCTCAGAAAAGTTAAGGGAACACTAATATCACACGGCAGATCTTGATGAACAAAATATTCTTGTTCATGGCCTCAGATGCACTGATATGTCATGTTCCAGAGGGCCACAGTTGGATTTTCTTCTGAGGAACATGTGGTCCAGATCAATGCCTTTATCATCCAGGAACTGCCTACACACTCTGGTCACATGAGATGGGGCGTTGTCCCGCACCAGGAAGAACCCGGGGCACACTGCACCAGCACAAGGTCTGTCAACCTAACAGCAGTCAGCGTACTGTTGGTTAGCCTGTGGAGGTCTGTGTGGCCCTCCAAGGATATGCCTCCCCAGACCATCACTGACCCACTGTCCAAGTGGTCATGCTGGGTGATGTTTCATAACATTGGCCACTTCATCTCCAAACTCTTTCACATATATCACATGTCCTCATTGTGAAGAGAACAGGGTGCCAGTGGCACAACTGTCAGTTCTGGGGTTCTCAGGGGACTGCCAGTTGAGCCTCATAGTGCTGGGCTGTGAGCACAGTTGCCAGTAAAGGATGTCAGACCCTCATGCCACCCTCATGGAGTCTGTTTCTGAAAGTTTGGTCAGAAATGTTTAAGTAGCCTGCTGGGGGTCATTTTGTTGGGCTCCTGTTCTTTGCAGAAATGAGCAGATGCCAGTCCTGCTGCTGCTCACCAGCACTCCTTGTGTGATAACCTGTCTCCTGGTATCTCCTCCACACTCTTGAGGCTGTGCTAGGAGACACAGTAAACCTTCTTATGATGGCATGTATGGATGTGCCATGTTGGAAGAGCTGGATTACCTGTGCAACCTGAATGCACTGCAGGTACCTTCTCATGCTGCCAGTAGTGAAAAGGACAAAAAAAAATGCAAAACTAGGGGAAAAATGAGTCAGGAGGGATGAGGAGAGACCAGTGGTCTGTAACCACCACCTGCACCATCTTCTCTTTTTGGAGGTTGTCTTGTTATTGCCTCTCCAATGTACCTGTTGTCACCTTCATTTGCACTAAAACAACTGAAATGGATTCACAGTAGCTGATGTTTCCTAACTGGACAGATTGATACCCCTGAATGTTTACTGACTTTGTATCACACTACGATTATTGAGTGTTCCCTTAATACTTCTGAGCAGTGTATATATTAATCGAGTTTATGAACACAGATCATAAGCAGCAGAGTCCATATTCCTTCCACTGAATTTGGGTCAGACCAAAAAATCCCTGCTTGGTTAAGGTTAAAATAAAACAATTGAGACTTGTATTAAAACTTTGTTACACTTCCTTTCCTTTCAAAGTCGTGCTGACTGTCACGTATATTCCTGTCCATGAATACAAACATATAGATCATATTTCAGGACTGTTTTACGTGTTGTCACGAGACCGCTCTGTCTTGAGGTAGGTCACATACTGGATCATAGTAGGGATGCATGTATGTTTCCACCTAGAATGCCTTGAATATTTTAGAGATGCGGGTAGAAAACTGGAAGTCCTACAAAGCAAACCTGGAATTTTCTCATTTAAAGTTGTGGTCATGTGTTGATAATATTGAAGAGTATATTTATAGTCTTTTTTTGGTAATATTTTCTATACTTGGCACACTGCAG
>VUQH01088465.1:0-10061 GCA_015106775.1 Etroplus canarensis | reverse complement strand
CTATACTTGGCACACTGCAGCAGTGGGGAAACACTTGTGCCGTGAGTGTTCACATGAGGAAAACCCAAATGAATCGATATAAAATTAAATCCCCCACCCAGCCCAGGACTGTCTAAACAGGATAGTGTTTACTTAAAAAAAACTGTTTGTCATTTTAAACTTCGCTCACTGTCTCAAAAATCAACCCCAGTTTGGTTGGCTTGATATCTGATAGCACTGTTACATGCAACTGGTTTAGTCGAGCCAGATTTTCACTTTTGTTTCTTTCTATTTGTACAACTTTTATATAACGTGAAGCAAAAAGATTTCCCATTTTAAAGAATTCATGCTGTTGAACTCAGGAAGGTCTGGAGAGATCTGAATTTGGCTGCAGAAAGTGAAGACGCAGTTTGCCTTACATTATTATACTTAATGTTTTCCTCAGGATTCACAAAGGGCTCCGTGTGTTGATTTGCTCAACACATTTTTCTCCAGACTTCTGTGAACTTGACAGTATGAAGACTTGATTATGAAGGATATGTCCTGGACAAAGTTCCATCCCTAGATGTTTACTCTTGATTACTGAGTTTGCATTTTAGGAACTCAAGGACTCTTTTACAAAAAAAGATATGAATTTCCAAATGGTGTAAATATAACTGATGCCTGCTGTATGTATCACTGTGGCATTTTATGATTTCGAGTGGGAAGTACCCCATGTTCCTGTATTTTATGACCACTGACTTTCAGAGCAGCTCCCAACACTGTAAAGGCCTTAACCCTCTTGAAGGTGCAAACCAGATTCTTATGAATTAAGGGTATCTGTAAATACCAGCATGCACTGGTACAGTGAAAACTTCCAGTGACTCGACATTCCCAAATCAGCCATTCCGATACATTTGACAAAACTGTTGCAATAATATTTGAAACCAGGCCAAATTGAGCTCTACCAGCACCAAGGCCTCTGCCTCCAGGACCAAAACCACTAAATGAACTAGCTGCTAGTTAGAAGCTCTTACAAAGAAAGCAACTCTGCATGAAAAATCCACAAAGACTTAATGGCGCAATATAAAGCGCTGTAGCTGAAAGACCCGTCACCTGATCAAATGAGACTTCCTATTAAGTGCAACACTTCCTTTAAATCACTGAACACGTGTCACACTGACTGTGTCAGAATTATCTTAGAGTACTTCTGTTTCAGTGAGTGCTGTTTGTTATCATTACAGTATTTTTCATTTCATGCCTGATTGATCAAGAGTATCAAGTTTATCAACATTTTCAATAAAGTCTAAATCAAGACTAATGTTGCTGTTTTGTCTTTTTCAGCTGCATTTGTAACAATTATTACGCTGTTTTTTCTTGTATGTAAAACGGTGATAAAGATTCAAAGCAATTTTAATAATGTATACAGTTTTTTTTTTAACGCTGTATAGACAAAAGTATTGGGCCACACCTCTTACTTCACTCCTAGCTATTCCACAATCAACTGTAAGTGGTATTATGGCAAAGTGACAGTGTTTAGAAATAATGAAACTGACAACCGACCATGAAAAGTTTCATCATGGGGTTGCCGAGTGCTGAGGCGCATAGTGTGTAAAAATCACCAGTGATCTGTTTGTTCAGTAACTACAGGATTCTAGACCTCCTCTAGCATTAACATCAGCACAAAAGCTACACTGGGAGCTTCATGGAATGGGTTTCTGTGCCTGAGCAACTGCTTGCAAGCCTTACATCATCAAGCATGGGGTTGAGTGGTGTAAAACACACTGCCTCTGGACTCTGGAGCAGTGGAAACATGTTCTATAGAGTGATGAATCACTCTTCTATATCTGGCAGTCTAATGGATGAGTGGTGAATTCCAGGAGAAAGTTACCTACCAGACTGAATCTTGCCAACTGTAAAGTTTGGTGGAGGAGGAACAACACTGTGGGGTTGTTTCTCAAGGGTTGACCTGAGCCCCTTTGTTACAGCGAACAGAATTCTTCATCTTCCAGCTTACCAAGACAGTATGGACAAATCTATGCTTCCAATTTTGTGGGAACAGTTTGGAGAAAGCCCTTTTCTGTTCCCTCATGACTTTTCCCCAGTGCACAAAGCAAGGTCCATAAAGGCATGGTTGGATTAGTTTGGTGTGGATGAACTTGACTGGTCTGCACAGAGCCATGACCTCAACCCTGTTGACCACCTTTGGGAAGAACTAGAACAGACTGAGACCCAGGACCTCTTGTCCAACTTCAATCTGCTATTTACCCTTTTAATTTCTATGGAAGAAGTAAGGGTGTATAGAGTCTGGTAAAAACTTACTTTTTCACGTGACTGTATACAAGCTTGCACTCTAAATATGGATGAATTCATAACTGAGAGTAAGACCAGAAAAAAAAAATCAGTTTTAGTGCCAAAGTGCCCTGCTGTTACTGAGCCCCTATCAGTGGCCATGCTGAGTCTTCACTATGAACCAATATGTCTTCACAGGAAATAACTTACAAAGAGAAGCAGTTTGCTGACAAGAAGAAAACTGTAAAACACCACCAGCCTCAGCATTTAAGTTTCAGCTACATAAAAGATTAAAACTTGTTGGACAGAAATGAGTTTCAGGAGTGTTGTGGCTTTTATTTGTAGTGTGATACATCTGGCACAATACATTCTCAGAGTTTTCTGCCTTGCATTGATATTCTCGCACTGTTTTCACTTCAAACAAAAAAAGAAAGACGTTGAAATGACATTCACTGATCCTCAGCTGGGTTGGTGAGATACAAAGCAGTGGAGAGGAAATAAACACAAGCCGTGGACCAGTGTGCAGACTATATTTTGATCATCTGTGAATGAGACTAAATAAATAATATGTGCTGACTAATGTGATGAGTTAAGGGCAGGTGTACTGTTGTATAGTCATTCCCATTTTAAAGACTTTTAACTTAAATCTGATTAAAATCAAATTGTTACCTGTTACTATTTTAACTACCCATTATTTACAAAATTGACTAAGCAAACTCAAGCCAAGGTCCACTTCCAAGAGCTTGGAACTGCTTGTCAGCGTATTTAGCTGATGATGCTGGGAAGCTCTTGTGTTCAAATTATTTTGTCAATAAAATTTCATGAATAGGAAAATTGTTTAAAAATGTTCTTCTTGAGTGAAATGACACAGTTACAAAAATCTTAAAGTCAAAGTGAAAGTTTGCCAACGTAATTCAAAGCACATAAGAAATCCTTAATGCTTTACAAAAGTGCATCACAGGTATGGACGGTCGCAGCTGTCGAGGTAGCCGTGGATCATTAAAGCTGCAGTGATGGATGATGACATCTGTTATTTGGTTTGTCTGCAGCAAAGAGAAGAAAATAGGCAGTCAGATTAAGAGGTGTAAAAATGAGGGACCCATCCACATGTCTGTCAAAGATCTAAAAATAGTGGAAAGGGTGGAATGAGCAGGGGTAATTATGTGAAGAGACTCTTCTACTAAGATTTCATTTTCCCTGCCTCCTTCTTTCTCACAGCCTCAGGTGATTGTTAAATGACATCTGATACTTGACTTCTGAATCGGTGAACTTTTGTTGCAGGAGAAAGGTTACCTTTCACTTGCCAACTTGTCTGTGTGCAGCAGAGACACAGTCCCAAAACCAGACTATATGCTGTTTCTCACAGATCAAATGTATCTTTCGGCTGCTCCCTTGTATTCTCGCCACAGCGGATTAATTCCGCATTGGTTTTACATAGGATGCCCTTGCCTGACAAAACCCTCCGTGCTGAGAGGGGCTTGTGTCCCTACCTGGAATCGAACCACAGACCTTTAGCTTGTGAGGCAAATGTGTAAACCGATACACTATACACAGACTTTTTGCTACAGCAGGAATCTGCATCTGCACTGGAGCTGTTTTCAGTAAAGATCATCATGAAAAGATATGGCTGTACTGTCATCTCTACCATGTGGGCGGAATGAAATGATGATGTGATCTGAGTGTTTTCACACCTGTGTGGTCCAGGTGTAGTGACGCATTTCATCGAGCTGCGAGCACTGCTCTTGGCCTGCCGAGGGAAGATGGTCTGGGCTTGGAAGCAGTATTTTGTTTTGTGGCTCAGCTCCTTCAGAGACAGGTTGTGGGAACAGCACTCCATGTCAAACACCTCCTGAAGAAGAGAAAACAGTGAGGCTCCACAAACACGTCAGGAGACGTTCCCTGCCATGGACAGTTATGAACAACAGATGGTGCACTTTGGCTTTGAAGAACCATGGGAAAGTTCTTCTTTCTGTTGTTGTTCTTGTTTTGTTAATCATCTTCTGCTGCCCTTCCTCTTCTTCTTCTTCCTCTTCTATTTAAAAGTCATTTTTTTCCACTGTGCATTTAAATTCCATTTGCACTAGGCTCCATAAAACAACTACAGTGACTCTTAGTGCTGCAATAGTCAGCTGATGGGTTTTAGATTTAAGTAACTAGAGAGAAAAACTTTTTTTTTTCATTCCAGCTTCTCTTATGAGTGTATTTGCACCTTTTTATTGCTTTGTATTTGCACCTTTTTATTGCTTTATACCATACATTGAATGTGGGTGATTGGGTTGGCTGGTTGGTCAGTCCAGACAAACAATTAGGGGCCATGGACTGCATGTTTTCTAATTCTAATTTTGCTTTTTTTATTCCAATGACGCTTCCCAGAAATAAGAAGGAAATCAGGTGCTCATCACAGGGAAAAATGCAGCAATTAAATCATGTGCTTGCCTGTAAACAATTGCTAAATGCAGCTTTCCGTGTTATTACATCCACAATTCTGTGTAATGAAAAATTTAAAATTTAGAGATGAGAATTTGTAAATTATGAATCTAAGTGTGTACCTCCTCTCCATTGGGGTGTATTAAGTAGATCTTGTATTGCAGACTGCTGTGCAGTTTCCGGACCAGCGCCTGGGGGGGCTTCACTCGGACCACAATGGCTGGTTGCTCTGTTATGTTCAACCTCAGCACAGGAGGGCTGAATTTGGCTGCACAGAAACGCATTTCATTGAGCTCTTTTTTTGTGAACAGTGATGAACATACAGTTGTGAAAGTGTGAAGCAAAGCAGAGAACAAGAGAGGAAGCAGCAGAGATTATGCTGTTGTTTTAAACTTGAAGAAGGAAGTCTGAAGAAAGCATGTGATAGGGATTTGTTTGAGAGACAATGCAACCTGAAAGTTGGATATTTTTTTTATGAGACACTGCTGTATAATTTGGGGAATTTACTTTGTTTTTGAGGCTTAGGTTAAGTTACTTTTTATCTAATATTTAAATATTTGGCCACCCACTCCTGGCATTTTGTTTCAGGTTGAGCATGCTGCACCGGTTTGAGGAAGTGAGAACACAAGGAAAGAGGATGCAGAAGGTGGTGAGCGGGCACTCACTGTCCCAGCGTGGGCTGAATCTGGGGGAGAGGGCCCAGGCTGATTTGCTGCTGGTGAGCGCAGACGAAGCATGGACTCTGGCGTAGTACCACTCTCTGGGATTGGAGGTCACATCACTGAGGTCACAGACTTGCTTCAGGATCCCCTGACAGCCGTGCACATCCTGCCACTCAGGCTCGCCATAACTGAGGGAGTAGAAACAACCACAGAGGATGGTGCCAAGTTTTTGTTTAATTCACCCTGTGCAACATGGGTCAGAGTAACATGTCCTACCGAGGGTGCTGGAAGAATATTATTACAGTGCACAAACACAGGAAAATGAAAAGCCATGTGTGAATGGTATCTTTCACTTTACTTAAGCAAACATGCAACAAAAAGACTCGCACATTTAATGTGCACAAGACTTTGATGCTGCAGCTGATAAATTTAAGGGCTAATTTGGAGCCTAACATTGGTAACATCATTACTGATCTCTATTGATGAAACTATCAAAGAAAAGAACCTCGTGACTGTGAACTAAAGTACCCTTTAGGTCACCCTAACTAAAGTGTACTTTATTTCAAAATCACTTTTCTAGAGGTCACTAGAGTGAGATCACTTATTGGAAGGAAAGCAGAATTTTGAAATAATATCATTGCCATGAAATGTTTTCCCAAAACCAGTTAAGAAAATAAGATTTTAGAACTCAATAATAACTTAAGGGAGGGTTTAAACACAGATATCTGCAGTGATATAACAGGGTGGAAGCCTTACTTATTCTAACACTAAACATCTATAAAAAGAAATGTACACAAATTCATATGAATCAAAACTCATGAAACTAGTTCCACTTTACTTCTTCAGATTCAAATTTTACACAAATACACTATGTTGAGTTTTTAAAATGACCGTGATTAAAGACACATTCCTATATAAAGTAATTCTACCTCCACTTGCAGCAACAGTGAAATACTTCATGTATTAGTACATCGGTAATAATGATATAATAAGATATGCAACACTAAACAGAGCCTTTTTTGCTGCCTGCTGAGTGCATTAGTTTTATTGTATTGTCATTCAAGTAAAAATAGATGCAAAATTTGCAAAGGAGTATTTCTGCTTTTTTACTGCGCTGTTAAATCACCGAACATGCATGAATGATTGTACTCTCACATCTTCCACTGGACGTAGTATTGCAGAGAAGAGCTGTTGGTGGGTGGAGTCCAGATCAGGATGTTTTTATAGTCCACAGAGTCAAACCTCACCTGGGTGGGTCGAGCGAGCATCACTGGGACTGTGGAAAATAATTATTATGTACAATATAGGTTTATGAGAGGGTAATAATAATAGCAGTGTTTATTATAGAGAAGCTTAGTAAAGATTGCTTCTATAAATACTGCATACAACAGTACAGGCAATAAATGTCAATCACAACTCATTTTAATTTCATTATAATTTCCTTTAATTTATACAAGGCTCTGAAATTCAGAGTTTTGTGTGTGTAAATAGATAGATAGATAGATAGCTAGATAGCTAGCTAGATAGATAGATAGATAGATAGATAGATAGATAGATAGATAGATAGATAGATAGATAGACATTTTATTTTATTTTTTTAAAATATATTTTTAAATTTAGCATCAGAGAATGTTATATCCTTAAATCCTGTGTTCATACAGATGGGTTTATTTGTTTTTTCTTTAATCATATTTTTCTTACCTTCCAAATTTACATTTATTGCCTTTAATATTTATATTTATTTGTATCTAACTGGGCATCTGTAACACAATAAAATTTCCCCCCTGGGATCAATAGAGTATTCCAGTTCTGAGCTTCACAGTCATTCAGTCTGTACATAACATTACACTCTTAATTTAATCAAGTCTATTTTCAGTTTTGTTAATCATTGATCAACAAAACTAGATTAAAATTAATCTAATTTTGTTGATCAATTCCTATTTTAAGAAACTGGCATTTGCTGTTAAACTCATTTATTAATAATTCTAGACTAGGAAAAATTACAGATTAGGTGCAGTTCATGAAGTTCTCTTATTGGTTGGTTTTTCTGTAGTATCAGTCTCCCTATATCTCTGAATTTCTTCAGGGTTCTTTTTAACCTCACTGCTCACATTGAGGTTAAAAAGATTTTGGAGGCATCAGTAAATCAGCCTAAGTATGAAATCCTGTCAGACAAGAATTACCCCAAACTACGTCCTATAGCGTAAACATAAATGCCTAAGAGGTTACCTTGTGAAGTGACACAGATGCACAGGCTCCTCAGCAGCATGGCCCCGAGCAGTAGATAAGTCATGGCTTTGATGCTGTTTGTGGTCAACCAGACAAACACTCACAACAAGCCACACTGGACTGATGCTGTTGGAAACACCCCTGCTTTTAACATGCCATCAACTTCCCTCCTGTTGAATCCATTTATGGCATGTCTGTCATAATGAGGACACTGAGGTATGTTATGTGATAGCACGTAATAAACATAAAGTCTTTCCACTTTTTGTGCAGAAGTCCATTTTATACAAATCTCACAAAAGGATAGATTACAAAAGTATGATGGATTACGTTACCTGGGTACCACTTATGTGTTCCATAGCACACAACTTTGCACACAACCCGAGAACAACCTGAGATACTTTATTTGTAGGAGGAGACCGCTTATTTTACTCTCTCCTGCTTTCTTAATGAGCTTCATCTCTTTTCTCACAACTTTGCAAAGCTTTAATTATAAAATGTAAATAAGGTCAAATGTTTCTCATTACTGGACAGATTGCTATAGTGGAAAACACAAATGTACTGCTAATGTTATGAACTTGATCTATTCAAGGATCCCTGTGTAAATCCGTGAAGCTGAAGCAGGTAAACGTAACACAATAAATTCATTTACAGCTATGGCTCTTTTGCTGCCACATGATAAGTTACTTTCTGTGAAAAAAAACTATTACATGAAGATCTGTCAGCTCTAAGGCTATTCCTCTTAACATGGCTTTGTTTGTTCTCATCAGGTCAGAATGATTACCATACTGTCCTATTTCAGGTTGACCCAGTTATACTGTTAAGTCCTGACAGTTCTCTGTAGTGCACAAGTTTACTGGAAATGTGTTATATAATGATGTTTCCCGTGTATAATCTACCATTTTCCCACTACTACTTCATGTTTCCACTTTCTGATGAATATTAATTATATTGGATACTGAATAATTATTTATAGCAGCTGTTGAGATGGCTGTTATCAGACCACGTAGAACATGAACCAAAAGCCTAACTGTGCAAATTATAGCCAGGAGGTATGTGGAAATTAGTTTAATCAAAAATATTATAAATATATACATTAGTTAAATTACACTGCATATTAAATTAAATTAGAAAATGATAAATGGAAATAAATTCTCGAAAACATGTTAAAAGAATTCTGTAACTGATTGAAATACTTGGCTGTGGGTTTTAGGAATAAATGAAATGCCTAGAACTCGCTCAGTATGCTTCTGCCTGAAGCTGTGTGATGTTGACATTTGACCCCAAAATCTAATAAACATTTTCAGTTGTTCTACTCATCATAGGTAAACACAATGTTTAGAAAAGATCCAGCAAAACAGTCAGCTCCTATAGTGGTAAAATTTGCAATGAACAGATGGACAGACGCATAGACCTCAAAAATGTTCTCAGTTCTTCTACCCATCCTTGTGATTAACCAGGAACCCAATCAGCTCCAGTAGTGGTAATGAGATTATTATCAACCACATACTGTGACCTTGACCTCTGGGCTAATGATCTCTAAAAGGTTCTCAGTTCTTCTAACCATCCCAGTGATTAACCATACAATGATTCAGCAGGCCACCCAGCTCCTATAATGGCAACTTTATTTTCATTGACCCCACACCCTCAGAAATGTTATCAGTTCTTCTGTACATCATAGCAATTAAGTACACAAAATCTGTCTAGGATCCAGCAGCTCAGTAAGCTCCTATGACGGTAACAAGAATTTTATTAATTACTTTGTGTGACCTTGACTTTTGAGCCCACAATCTCATAGATGTTATCAGCAGGCCCACGTGGAATTTGCATCCCACGCATTCAGCAGAATTTCTAAGGAGTTTGAAGATGTGGCAAATGTTTGATATTTACACCTCTCTGTTGCTAATGTATGTTGCTGTGACTCAGAATGTTGTGAAAAAGCTGTCCTGAAATTAAAGGTGCTAAGTTCAAACGCTTTAGTAAATTAATATTTATTTTAACCTGTTGAAATATTGAGAAAACTGAGGTTTAAATGATGTTTTAAATCTTCTTCTTCTGCTGCTTTCGCAGCTCCCGTTAGGGGTCGCCACAGCGGATCATCTGCCTCCATCTCATCCTATCCCTTGCATCCTCTTCCCTCACACCAACCCTCTGCATGTCCTCTTTCATTACATCCATGAATCTTCTCTGTGGTCTTCCTCTTCTCCTCCTGCCTGGCAGCTGCATCTTTAACATCCTTAGTCCAATATATCCACTATCCCTCCTCTGGACATGTCCAAACCATCTCAGCCTTACCTCTCTGACTTTGTCTCCAAGCTTCTCAACATGAGCTGTCCCTCTGATGTCTTCTTCTTCTTCTTTCAGCTGCTCCCGTTAGGGGCCGCCACAGCGGGTCATCTGCCTCCATCTCATCCTATCCCTTCCTCCATCTCATCCTGATGTACTCATTTCTAATCCTGTCCATCCTGGTCACTCCCAGGGAAAATCTCAACATCT
>VUQH01088462.1:0-20755 GCA_015106775.1 Etroplus canarensis | reverse complement strand
AACACTGCTGCCAGATGACATCATCACTGAAGTGATCACAAGTTAGATAATGAAAAGCAGTCTCTGAAATTTGGCTGACACAGTGTGTCTTTGTGTGCTTGGAGTAAAACCACGTTAGTCTTATTTGAATAAAATGAATGAAAAACATGTCAGTGACTGAAAACAGGACCTCGTATTGTGTCAGTGTTGTTTGTTTACTGTGTTTTTCCCATATTTATATCACCGATAGACATAGCACTTCTGTAACTCCAGACAGCTCTATTTTCTTTTAGATGAGAGGTAGGGCTGGTGACGTGAGTGAGCAGGAGATCGCTTTTCATGTGAAAAGCTCCTTTGTTTCAGAACTACACCCACCAATGTTTTTTTAACCTCATTTAACCATGCAGTGAAACTCATCCATGGCCAAGATAGGCTGCATTAATGCCTGCCTGGGTTTGAACCAAGGATCTTCTTGCTGTGAGGTTACAGTGCTAACCACTGAGCCACCATCAATATTTTACAAAAATAAGAGTGAACTGGCCCCAACTAAGAAACAGGGACTGTACCATCTAAATCAGATGCCCTGCAAAAAGCCAACTTTACTTTATCTACGCTTGTCATGCGACATATAATTTAGTGATGTTAAGCAAAAATAACCAGTTGCTTGCTGAAGCTCAATTTTTAACTAACAGAAATGATACTAAACATGTCAAACTGCAGTGCTGTGCAAAAGTCTCGAGCCACTCCTAATTTTTTTCTATTTTATTTTAAAGGAGCCAGACTTTATTGGAATTTTTAAAGTGGTCTTGAGTAGTAGTTTTCCAGGCTTTTTGAAGGTCTTTCAAAGATTTTCCTTGGACATTGACTGCTTTTTCGCTCATTTTCAGTCCAGTCCTTCTACCTGACCTTCCTTAAAAAATCTGAGGAAACTGGATAAATGGAAGAGAAAAGAAAAAGTGGCAGTTTTAATAAACTAACTACAACAGATAAACAGTCATGTCCTTTAGAAATAGGGAAAAAATTCCAGCAAAGACCTGACACATGACCCAAGAGGTGCAGCTTCCCCTTCAGCTGATCTATTTACTGTTCACTGAAGCCTCATCAGAAATGATCTCAGTGAAAGGGTGGCTGTCAAGAAGCTATTCTTAAGGAAGGGACACAGGGAGAAAAGGCTGAGGTATGCCAAATTACACAAGAACTGGACTGAAAATCAGTGGCAGCAGGTTTTATGGAATGGTGAATCCAAATGAGAATTTTTTTTAATCAAATCATCATCAATATGTGAGGGTGAGGAGAGATGTATAGCCGTCAGTAAAACATGATGAATGTTCTGTCATCGTTTGGGGCTGCATTTTAGCCAGTTTTGTTAGGGATCTTGTCAAAATTGATAGAGATATGAATGCAGAAAAGCACTACCAGATTTTGATCCACCATGCATTACTATCTCAAAAGCACCTGATAGGCAACTGCTTCATTTTTCAGCATGATCCCCAACACATTGCAAGTGCAGTAAAAGACCACCCGGATAGAAAAACACACAATAGAACACTATCAGTCATGGACTGGTCTCCCCAGTCTGGACTTCGACATTACTGAAGCAGTGTGGTCATATCAAATATTGTTTTTCAAGTTTGTTAGAATTATGCAAACTCTCTTTTTCTTTGCAAAATAAAAAAGAAATGAGGGGGTGGCTTGAGACTTTTGCACAGTACTGTATTTCTTCAATGTCAAGGGCTGGAACAAATAAAAACACATACATACCCTCACCTCTGCTGAGGAGCTGCAGGTTGCGTCCCTCCTCTTGCACCTGTAGCTGCAACACCTGTTGCAGCAGTTCCTGTCGAAGTGTCTCCTGCACTAAACCCATGCGCTCTAGCTTCTCCCCATTCAGACGCAGTAATGCACGGCCTGTAAGGTGAAAGCAGAACAGGCTTTACTTCTAAACTGTAATTCTTGATTCCACTAGTGATACTCTATTTCTATCATCTTAGCAGCGTGACCTGTGATGGCGTGGTGGGAGAATGCCTCCACATAGGTCAGGTAGTTGTGTGGACAATGTTTCTTCAGCCATTTGCACACATCTTGTTGAGACCAGAGAACAACGGGGCGGATCAGGCTGGGCTGTGTTGGGCTTGTGTGATATATCCCATAATTGTCACTGGAGTGGTACTGTAGATAAAAACACACACAGAAAGACATACAGATAGATACACTTAAGATGGATACGTATAAGAGGAACACTTATTTAGTTTCTTGACCAGAATTCATACCAAAGTGGAGCAAAATATGAACGTGGAGGCAGAAAATGGGTATCTTTCTTTTCTGCAATGGCTGAAACTTAAAAGAATAAAAATGACAAATATACATTATGGTGTTATGCAAAGGACTTGTTGGTTTGCTGCAGTACCATTCTGAAGTTTTTCTGATGCTGGTCACAAACAAATGTAGCACATCTTATTGGCTGATTTTATTACTTTTAGGGCAGTCACACCTGAGGTGTGGAGTCATGGTCCCCTGGTGGAGCATGCAGGTGATTTACATTTCAGAAAGTTGTCTTCTTCTTTCGGCTGCTCCCGTTAGGGGTTGCCACAGTGGATCATCTGCCTCCATCTCACTCTATCCCTTGCATCCTCTTTCGTAACACCAACCCTCTGCATGTCCTCATTCACTACATTGCCACTAATAAAAGACGGTCATGGGATTTTAAAAATATTTTATTCTTAATTTAGCAAACCTATTTGTGAAGGTATGTTATATGTGGTCAATGACTGAGAAAGTATTGAGAGGTGACAGTGGTTCTGAATCAACAAGGAAATAATAAGAAGCTTAAAACGAATCCTTGAAAACACAAAAAAGGAAATAGTTCATCTTAGTCACATGTTAAGCAGAGTTGTAGTTAAAGGGGACCTATTATGCATTTCCATGTTTTCTGTTATAACATCGACCACTTCATTAAGTATACATGTTCAACTGCTTTTTAACATAAATATCTAATCAGTCAATCTCATAGCAGCAACTCAGTGCATTTAGACATTGCGACATGGTCAAGGTGAATGCCCCAAATATCCAGTTTTGAAGCAAATGGGAGACAACAAATCACACCCATTGCCACTCCTGTTGGCTAAAAACAGGGAACTGGGGGAACAGGGAACTACAGTTGGATTTAAAATTGGAAAATAGAAGTTTGGGAAAACATTGCCTGATCTGATTAGTTCTGACTTCTGCTGCAGCTTTCGGATGACAGGGTCAGAATGTGGAATAAACAACATCAAAGCATGAATCCATCCTGCCTTGTATCAAAGGTTCAAGCTGGTGGTGTAGGTGTAATAGTGTTTGGGACATTTTCTTGACACACATTGTACCCCTTAGTACCAGCTAAGCATCATTTCAATACCACAGTCTATCTGAGTACTGCTGTTGACCATGTCCATCTCTTCATCCTATGATGGTTGCTTCCAGGAGGATAACGCTCCATGGCACAAAGCTCAAATAATCTCAAAGTGGTTTCTTGAACATGACAATAAATGTTTTGTACTCAAATGGCCTCCAGTCACCAGATCTCAATCCAGTAAGGCACCACTGGGATGTGGTGGAACAGGAGATTTGCATCATGGATATGCAGCTGACAAATCTGCAGCAAGTGTGTGGTGCTGTCATGCCAATATGGACCAAAATCTTTGAGGAATGTTTCTAGCAGCTTGTTGAATCTATGCCACGAAGAACTAAGGAAATTCTGAAGGTAAAAGTGGGTCCAACTTGGTACTTGTATCTAATGAAATGACCAGTGAGACCATTTACTCCTAAAATGGTGGATGATCATAATAAAGATGCCTGAAGTTTCAAATAGTGAGGTCAGCATACAGTATGTGCAAATACTCTCTGTGACAGACAAGCCCAGCCTTCAGATTGCTCAAAACACCCTAATTCAGACAGTGATTTCATCTATTGGATCTTTATGATGTCGAAAAGAGAAGTTATCCCTAATATGATCATCTCAGGCACACAGCTCTAGCTGGGAACACTGAACACCCCCCCCACACCCCCACCTACTGTTTAAACTTTCTGTTTGCAAGAGGCAGCCAATCAGAAAAAAGCTGGCTCAAAAGAAGGGTGAAGGGAGTAAAACAGCTCGTTACAGACAACAGACAAACTGAAGGGCTATACTAAGGCCCACTATAAGATAAAGAATGATTATTTGAACTATGAATTATGCAAATCCATTCTAATAGAGTCTAAGAATAAAAGCACGACCCTGAACATAACATACTGTAGGTCAAGATTTGGACCACAGAAGATTTTCACATTCTGAACTGGGTATGTTTTACTTTGGAGTTTGGGACTGGCTGCTTTAGAGAAATACACACATTTACAAATACACACCCATACACTGATGCATCAGGGGCCAATTTTTCTGGTTCAGTATCTTGCCCAAAGATGTGCAGACTGGAGGGATTGAACTATTGAACCTTCTTCTGATTAAGTATTGTCAGATTTTACCTCCCCTTCAAGATACAGGAGAATTGTATCCTTTATTTTATCTCCTGACAAGAAAACCTAACTTAACATATACATGTTCGCACTGAGGAAATAATGATGCGCTTTGTGCTGAGCTAGACAAGCTACCACAGACATAGCTCTAGTTAACTGCCAACATTAGAGAGTTACAGAGTTATCAGTGGCATTTAACTGCTGGGAGATGTCTCCAAAGAAAATCCTATTGAAAATATGGCTAGTGAAATCACACACTAGGCAGACCCTGTTTAAAGACTGAAAGAATCTTTAATCTTTTTGCCTGGTGCTGTCACTGTGGATTCAGACAATCAGCATCTATAAAGAGATGTGTACAAATTTGCAGACTTCTTCTTTTCTTCACTGTATATAACATGTGATCACACAGCCAATCAATCAACTATCTCCTTGGAGGATTGTAAGATGAACATTCTGCATCACGCTACAGGCACACATGCATATGCCTACTATATATTATGAACTGACAAGATCAGTCCCCTATAAGAGCTGGGATATGTTTCAGACCCATTAAAGCACACACAGATCATAATGACCATATGTGCATGCACATCAAATACTCTCGCAAGTGTGGCTGGCGAACATGCAACAGCAGGCTCATGCAATAGCACACAAAGAGAAGCATGTAGGCCACTGCCATGTTGGGATTCAGCTCTTTTATCTTATAGATGCACAGGATGTAAAACTGGAGCTATAATCAAGCTGTGCCTTTCATCAGCCAATCAGTTTTAAAAATTTAGCAAGTTCAGCAGTTCTCCAACTCACGATTTTCTCAAATGCAAGATAAAATAAAATGTCTGGCTTACATACAAAAGTCAGAGGGCCTGATATGTCTCCATAGTATTGACTCTCTCTGATAGAGTAACATGTTGCTTTTTAAGCAGTCAAGACGATTTTGCCAATAAAAAAGATTCGCATTTTTAAAATGTTGTTTTTCATACAGGAATATGATATTTTTATGATAACTCTGTTTGTAGGACATACTCAACAATGTTGATCATTTCACTACCACATTTTTGACCTGCAGACCTTAATAGAAAATTATTTGCTGTAGTAAATATAATAATAACAATAATACCAAAAGTATTTTCCCTCTATGTGAATCATAGACCCACAAACTATCACTTTCATCTGTGGAGTGTTTCTTTGGTTATTATATTGTGGAACGACTCAATCAGTGTAAAAGTTAAACAAATATCCTGGTGATTTTGATCCCTACACACAGCCCATTTCAAGAAAACTTATCAAAGCGCTGGGTCAGGGAATGTTCTTTTCACCTTTTACAGCCTTCACCTTGATTTGGCTTAGCAGCCTTGATACTAAGCAACTGAAAGAGGGGTGGGTGGGTGGGTGGTTGTGTGTGTGTGCGCGCAACCCAAGGGGTGGAAATTACAGGAGAAATAAGTAGGTGTACCTCCTCTTTGACTCTGGATGGAAACCTGTTATGGTCCCTGGTTTTGTCCAGTGGCAGGAGGGACATAAGTTGCATCTGGTGTAAAAACTGTGCAAACTTACCGATGTAGATTTGTCTGCTGTGGTGACTCCTTGAAGAAGTACAAGGAACTGATTTACATTGTAAACAAAGGCTGTGTGACACTGTTTCCTTCTACCACTCAATATAATTAAACATATTTACTATTGAAACCAGACCATATTTTATTAGCTCTGTTACCTCACTGTTAAAGCTTTCACTTGTGGCTCCTTTATTATTATGGGGCAGCTATGTCTTCTAATGTCTTCTAATGTGTGTTTATAGAGGCAGGAGGTCTAAAGTCTGTACTACAAATCAGGATTTGTGTTTATCCAGGTAACGTCAGGGTTAACTCTGGGTTTTCAGTGATACGAAGGCGCCTCACTTCTTACCAGGGTACATCACCAGGGTAACTGCAGATCTAATTTGTTCTGGAATACAGCATCACTGATCCTGGAGGAGCCATCAGATGCAATAGTAGGAGGGTCAAAAGTTTTCTTAATAGCATCAGAAGTCTTGAGCATCAATAATAAATACAGATATTTAGAGAAACTTTAATTCTTGAATTGATTTTTTTTCCTGTTGACTGCAAACAATCTGATTGTTCTATATGCCTTAATATACGATCCCATTTGAGCTTTTTTGATTTGCATTCTAAATCAAATTTACACGTAGACTAAATCTACATTTCAATTTCATTCTTTGTTCTTTATTTGTTCATAGCTCATTAAACACTGGGGCTGCAGCTAAAAACAAAAACTGTCTTAAACACATCTAAACATTAATTTAATGGAATAAAAATTGCAATTTGTAAGTAGTTTGCACTGCTAGAATACCTTCATGGACTGAGTATTCTTTGTACTATTGATAACACTGAAACAAAACAATAATAATTCTTCTTCTTGGGTAATAAGTGCTTAAAACTAGTAAAAAATGTTTTTTCACAAGAATCCTAGTAGCTACATATCTACATATAGAGAATATTTTTTCTCCTACACGTGAAAGTGATTGTGAGAGTGATCTACTCTGCTTTAGGTCAGAATGTTTACTGTTTTCCTGATTACTGTTCTGTCTTGCTGTTCGTACATTGTGTTGTTGAGTCTTTTTGTGAGAGGGGATGTCAGACACGATCTGCATCGTTTTCACTGATGTGCTGCAGCTACTTGTGCTGTGACAGTGCAGTTAATGGGGATCTAAATTACAGAGAAAGGCACATTCAGAGTAAAAAGTTTGAATGGAGTATTTTTCTGCCTTCTGACTGACTTCTAATCCACCATGAACACTTTTTTAGCAAGCTTTTATCTTCAGACTTCCTTCTCAACTTTCCAGATTTCCTTTCCTTTCTTTTGAGTTGCATCTTTCATCTCAGAGCACCGTTTCCACTTATGTAGTAAATACAGTTTCTCTTACTTCACACTCTACCTTTTGTAATGCTTGAGCACTAATTTTTGGCTTTTGTGTGGATGAATGTGTATTGAATGATTACACAAAGGATTTCTACTTACTGATATTTTTTATGCACTGGTGTTTGATTAGGGGTGAACATTTCTCTCGGTTCATTAAAAATAAAATGAGTCAGACAGCCTTCAATATGCAAAACAATCCCCAAAATCCCTAATAGCACCATTTCTACTTTGGCTGCAGGTTATGATTTTTTATTATTAATTGTTCTGTGAATAAAATAATTGATCATACAGTGAAAAATGACCACAGTCCCTCATAAACAGCAGCTGTTGAAGTTTTTGGGGCCAGAAATCCCTTACAGGGAGAAAATTTTCCAAGGACTCCATCATAATCCTAACACTGATTTAGCTTGTGTGGGATTGCCTCCACTTGATGATGTGCACTGACTTAAATATTTCTCTCCAGCTGGAAGTAGGAATAGTTCACTGCACTCTGTGAGAACTAAATGTGGTCATAACAAATTGATGTGCTCTGTCATCATCACATTTGAGTTTCTATTGGCTGAAACACAAAATTGGAGTGAGTAATAGGCACGATGTCTGTTTTATTTCCATATATGATCCCCATCAGTAAATGTATACATTTTAATGATTTAAAGCAAGTTATTTTGCAAACCTCTTGGCTATAAGTGATGGACTCCTGAGGGTCCCTGGACACTAAGGACTCTTTGACAACCACCAGAGGTACTATACAGGGACAAAAGTATTGGGCCATGCCTCAGTTCAGGAGTTTCATTCAGTCCCATTGCCACAGGTGTATCAAATCAAGCAACTAGCCATGCAGTCTGCTTTTACTAACATTTGTGAAGGAATTGGGCATTCTAAAGAGCTCACTGAATTACAGTAATAGGATGCCACTGTGGCAACAATTCAGGTGGGGAAATTTCTTCCCCTCTACATATTTCACAATCAACTGTAAATGTCATGGTCTGTGATTTTTGTAGACTTCATGTGTACTTCTGGTTTCTAGATTATTCAGTTTTTGCCTTGCTTTATTTGTTACTGTTCATGGCCATTGTTCTGTATTGTTTTCTAGGCATTCATTCAGGGTTTGATTTCATGTTCACTTAGGTTATTGTTCCTTTAGTTCATTTAGTTACTTAGTTTTTTGTTTTTTCTTTGTTCCTGTTTCCCTATGTGTCTTTTTATTAAGTTGTGTTTGTACCTAGTGTTTCCTTAGTTACTTTCTGTTGTATTCTAAGTCTTCCATTTCCTTGTCTGGTGTGTAATTTTACCTCCTTCTCAGTTATTCTACTAGTTTAGCTGTGTTTCATCTCCCTCCTGTTTCTAATCATTTGTTAACTAATGGTTGTATTTATAGGCCTGTATTGCCTTTGTGTAGTGGCTCTGTGTTTGTTTTCTTCTTTTTTTTGTCATTGTAGCTATCAGATTTTAGTTTAATGCCAGCTTTTTTTGAGTTCTTGAGGCTTTATTGACTTTAACTTAAATAAAGGTTAATTTGAATTCACCTTTGCCTCTCCTGGGATTCCTGCATTTGGGTCCCTTACCTGTAATGGTTACACTGGTGTATGACAGCAAGTAGTGTAATTACAAAGTGGAAGCACTTAGGAACCACAGCAACTCAGCCATGAAGTGGCAGACAACATAAAGTTACACAGCAGGACCACTGAGGTGCAAACTGTGTACAAGTTGCCAACACTCTGCTGACTCACTAACTGCAGGTTTCCAAACCTCATCTGAGCTTTATCACCACAAACTGCAGCAACTGTAAAATTAGGTGTTGTGAGGTTCTTTTCATGTAGGATGAGTTTGGTGTGAAAGAACTTGACTGGTCCATGGAGAGGCCTGACCTCAAACCTACTGAACACCTTTTATCCGACCTCACAAATGCTCTTCTGGATGAATGGGCAAAAATTCCCACAGACACATTCCAAAATCTTGTAGAAAGCTTGGGGGACCAACTCCATATTATGTCTACTTAGAATTTAGAATCCAATGTCATAAAGCTCATGTAGGTGTAATGTATGGACAGCTCAAAACTTTTGTCCACATGAAGTAAAACAGGTATGTATTTTTAGTTTATTTCTGTTGTTTTAAACTCTGGTTTCTTATTGGTCAAAATGTTTATTTAAGTTGCAGGATTTTAGTTTCATCATTAGTTTATTTCTTTAAATTATGTAGGCATTTGTCAGGGGCAAGACTTCAGAACTATAGACAAGGTATTATAGTAACACCAATGACTAACTTGCATTTATTATTGACTTTTAGCAGTTCAGATGTCCCAGGTCCAGGAACAAAATATCCACTTAAAGCTTCCTCAAGCTGGTTGTACTGACAAGATTTGAACAACCTGATAAATACTAAAACCTAAGACATTTATTGTATATTTTTATTTTTCATTAGTTTTGCAATTCCACAATATTGTTTCAGTTTTTATTTTTTCTGATCTATCTTTTGCCTTCATGTCAATTAACTAAAATGTTTTTCACAGTTTGTTTATTCTTTTTTGTTAACGATAATAAGCTTAACAACCACTGCTTTAGTCTTCAAAATGTTTTCTTCTCCTTTTGGCTGCTCCCGTTAGGGGTCGCCACAGCAGATCATCTGCCTCCATCTCACCCTATATTTTGTGTCCTCTTCTGTCACTCTAACTCTCTTCATGTCCTTCACTACATCCATGAACCTCCTCTCTGGGCTTCCACTTTTCCTCCTCCCTGGCAGCTCCATCTTCAAAATCCTTTGTCCAATATAGCCACCATCCCCTCTGCAGCACATGTCCAAACCATCTCAACCTTCCCTCTCTTTGTCTCCAAACCGCTCAGCCTGAGCTGTCCCTCTGTACTTTATCATGTTGCCGTTATTTTCAGGGAATTGTGAATTCTTGTTAAGTAAATCAGCAAAATAGTAGATCTGAACAAGTCACTTGAAGAGATCCCAGACCTCCAGTTCCAACTCCTTCCTTTTTGTCAGTGCCACCGTTTCCAAAGCATATGTCATGACAGGTTTCACTACCATCTTGTAAACCTTCCCTTTCACTCTTGCTGCTATCTGTCTGTCACAAAGCACCCCTGACACTCATCTCCACTCATTTCACTCTGGCTGCCCTCTCTTCTTCACCTCTTTTATGCATTGTCCGTTGCTTTGGATAGCTGACCCTAGGTATTTAAACACATCCACTACCCCTACTCCTTGCATCTTCACCATTCCACCTGTCTCAGTCTCATTCCCACATGTATTAAGTCTTGCTTCTACTGACTGTCATTCCTCTTTTCTCCAGTGCATACCTCCACCTCTCCAAGCTTTCTTCCACCAGCTCCCTACTCTCACTACAGATCACAATGTCATCTGTGAATATCATAGTCCACAGAGACTCCTGCCTGACCTAATATGTCAACCTGTCACAATTGCAAATAAAAAGGGGCTCAGAATTGATCCCTGATGTAATCCCACCCCCACCTAGAACCCATTTGTCACTCCAACTGCACACCTCACCACTGTCTCACTGTCCTCATACATGTCCTGCACCACCCTCACATACTTCTCTGCAACTCCCGACTTCCTCATCCTCATCCTTTCAGATGCTTTCTCAAGATCTATAAAAGGCACAGTGCAACTCCTTCTGACCTTCTCTATACTTCTCCATCAGCACTCTTAAAGCAAACACTGCATCTGTCGTACTCTTTCTCGGTATGACGCCATACTGCTGCTCACTAATCGTCACCTCTCTTCTTAACCTAGCTTCAACATCTCCTTCCCATATCTTCATGGTATGGCTCATCAACTTGATTTCTCTGTAATTACTACAGCTTTGCACATCAGCCCTATTCTTAAACACCTTTGTCTTTAGGTTGTAATTTTACGAAAAAAAAAGCAATGAATGTAAAATATTAAATGGAAGGAACCAGCTTGGAAGCTTGAGATAAACTATGGTTGACATCCTTACTCAAAACATAGAAATTATTGACCCATGATCAACAGTTCCAAATAATTTTTCTTTCGGTGGTTGATGTATTGTTTTGCTCTGAGTCTACAGTAGTGAAACATAAAGACTACAGGGAGTGTTTTCAATCCTTTGAGAGGTAGTAGAGAGAAGACTGATGAATACTGAAAGAGTGAATAAGAGTATGCCATATAAGCAAGTAAAGCTAAGTGAATACAGAAAAGCTTAACAATGAAAGAAGTGAAAATACAGTTAACATGTTACAGTACAGCACAGACACACAACACTGATTAAGTTCATGTTCTTCAAGACAAAAATAAACCGACCACCACTTTATGTGCATTCAAAAGGATTGAAGCAAACACACAGTGCATTGTCTACAACTCTGTTATCAGCCCTTCCCAGTTCTATGTTTGCAGCTTCAGCTCAGCTCATAACAGTCTTTTAAAGAGCCTTTTACGGGGTGAAGACAAAGGCATGGGCTCTTTGACTTGTAACCACGGGCTTTAAATTAGGCCAGTTTACAGTATAAATGGATTGTCTACACGGCCCAAACAGGCTGTGTGGGCAGACAATGCTGTATCAGATAACAAAAACCTATTAATTTATTGTGGAACAGAACAGCTATTGGAAGGGGATGTGAAGGCGCTTCACACTGAAAAATCTATTTAAAAAAAGGGTAACTGTTTATTATCCTGCAACAAAAATCACAGAATCACTATCAGGCAGTCAGTATGAAACGAAATTCTGTTTCTTTCTGCTCCCAGTTAACAAGCACAGTGGTGGTGCTGCTGTGTAGTGCAAGCTTTGGAAGACCTGTGCTATTTAAAGCTAAAAGGCTGTTAGAGCTCACCAACCCGCTGGGGAGAGAGCGACTTCCATTCTCTACTAAGAAAGTGCCCATTTACAACAATGGATGATGACCAGCTGCATTTGTCAGACTATGATTTTTTTTCTTTCAGACTTTTCCTTGCAGAAATCTGAGAGCAGAGAGGCTGAACGGCAGCGAGGGTTTTTTTACATGTGGGTTTTATTTTGATAATACAACAAAGAAAATATTTTTCAGTGGTTTCTCAAGTAAGCAGTGGAATTGCTTTGTGTCTGCATGACTTACATGCAAGAAATCAGTGGAACAAATATAAAAAGGAAAACATGTGTGTCTCTGTGAACCTTCAGGTGCTCCCTCGTATTTTCCCCAAAGGGTCTCCACAGTAGATTAATCCGCATCGGTAATTTGGCAGAGGTTTTACATCAGATGCTCTTCCTGACACAACCCTCCATGATGAGAGGGGCTCGTGTCTCCACCTGGAATCAAACCAGGGACCTTTCTCTTGTAAAGAAAACATGCAAACCACTACACTATTGTGACACAAACAGGAAACCATATCAAACCTTATTCTATATGCTGCAACAGTATAGTTTATAGAAATCACTAATTATTTTCAAATAAATACTAAAGAGGTAAATATTCATTACCAACTGAATGATTGTGGTTGGTTATTTATTCTGATGGTCAAACTGGAATGTAGATTATACTCTATTTAAATACACTGATGTATTGGGCATTGGCTCAGGTTCTGCACTGGCTTACCAAATCATGTCTTTTACTAAAAACTGAAAAACAGCATGTCAGATTTTTTGAAAACAACCAACGGAGGAGACACACTCCAGTGTGTTCCTCCGAGGACAGGACTTGACGTTGTAAACAAGTTCAGATATCTTGGGTGCAAACTGAACTCTATTTAACCTTTAAAAGTCTGCAAAGTTATCCAACATCAGAAAATGTAATGTACCAAATTTCAGGCAAATTAGGCCATTTTTGACAGTAAATACTTCCAGGATGTTTTTATACTCACTTAATAAAAAAGGCAATTTAATAGAATCACTTTTCCAAAAAATCCATTAAAAGCTTTGATTAAAAAAAGAATTTAATTTCATCAACATAACATTTTGGAGGAAAAGAAACAGAAGGTCAGTGACATAGTTTCTCATCGTGCTCACAATGCATCGCAATTCACAGGTTATTGTAATGTGTGAAGTACAGAAAAAAGTGTTAAGTTCTCTTGTCATCAGTTGGCTGTAATGCACAAACTAATGAGAACTAGCTCCCCACAGTCACTATGCCACCACTAAAGGTATATCCCACAAAAACCCTATTTTCTTCATGAATGCTGACCCAACTTGATGTGATGTGAGGCTAGATGCCATGGTCATTTTTTTCAATGCAAGTTGGATGATTTAGAACTGAACTGTCTCTCGTAGCGTAGTGGTTTACACATTCACCTTATAAGCAAAAGGTCCCTGATTCCAGGTGGGGGCACAAGCCCCTCCTCATCATGGAGGGTTGCATCAGGAAGGGCACCAGCATTAAACCTCTGCCAAATTACCAATGTGAATTAATTGGCTACGGCGACCCCTTGGGGAGAATATGAGGGAGCAGCCGAAGGTAGCAGGAGTGAAACTGATTAAACAATATCCCAAAAATATATTTTTACCGATTTCAGCCTCAGCAACAACAGACGACAATGGGGGCAGACACAAAATGGTATTACCATTAAAATATATGATCCCACAATTTATGTATTTAATTTTACAAATTGGATCGAGATATGGGATAGTTAGAGATATGGCTAAAAATGTTTAAAAAAAAAAACATAAAAAAATACAAAAATACCACCTGTTGATCAATCCATATTTTTCAAGATGGATAAAAATCTAATAATTTCCAGATCTTATGGAGTTCTCTCACTGTGAGAAACTTCAAAATCCTGCACCAAATAGCATTTGCATTATTGCTCTCACAGAAAGGATTTGCAGTGGTGGTGGCAGCAGTAGTGGCATGGTGTCACCATGAAAGTATATGATCCCATGATCAATCTGGTTTTTATTTCATGCAGATTAGACAAATACTGTAGTCTGAGACATGGCTAAAAAAAAATCTGCATTTTTTTTTTTTTTAACTGATTTCAGCGTGGCACCAGCTGACAGTAATGGCAGCAGAGATGACGTGGTGTCACCTTTAACGTGTATGATTCTATGGTCAATTTTTTTTTGTGCAGATCTGATGGATAGTCACAGACATATAGCTCAACATCTAAAAATTTTACAGATGCTAACCCCTATTGACAAATCCATAATTTTCAAAATGGCTAAAAATCTGATCGGTTCCAGATCTTATGAGGGTCTATCACTGTGGCAAAATTCAAAATCCTGCATCAAATAGTTTTGGCACTATTGTGATGGCACGAAGAATTTGCTGTGGTGTGGCACTGATGAACACATCCTCACTTTTTGGAGATATAAATAAAATCCACCGAGAAGTTAAGGAGGCTCCCAGACAGACAAATCAAGGATAATGACCCTTGTTCTTGACTAGCTCTAACCTTCAGACAGTATTATTCCATAAATAAACCTAATGACTGCAATTATGTATAGATGGCAGAGGGACAAAATACTCAAACAATACTCTTAGGAGCAGCAATTCTTATGAAAATAGTGATTGTAAAACAACACATTGGTTTTATTAAAATCTGACCAATACTCTAGGAGGGGGAGTGATTCTTGTGAATTGTGGACGGATAGATGCCTCACCATGGCATTGGCTCTTTGGATAAGTGGGACAAACTGTGCTGTCAGTACAGGGAAATAAATATTGAAATAGCTTAACAATTTTAATAAAGGAGTGCTCTACATATTCTAAATGTAAGGCACATCTCAAACAATAGTTTATTGCGAACCAGTTCTGTGATTATTTTTAACTTGGCATGACGCATTACTTGTATTTGTCTTTTGTCTTTGTTTTTTCCATATGACCTGCCCAGGGACTGCATGATATTCATTAACACATGCTGTCACTGCTAAATAAATAAATCGAAAAAGGTTATCATGTTTGCCATAACCACAGACTACAGAAGATAGTTGGCTTAACTTGCTGACATTATCACTTAGTCCTGCTTCAGGCTTTCCTGTTATTACAGCACCTGCTGGTTTAGTAAGTTATCAGCCACATGTAATCAGTGTCATAATTGAGCCATGTGCTCAAATTACAAAAAAAAGAAAAAAAATACAAAAATATGTGCAATCAGCTATGGTGAAAAAATATAATTAAAATAATGTTACAAAGGGTTAGATCTAAACACATTCCTTTGGATTTTGTTATGTAAGATGTATGCTTCTGGCGTATTTTGGTACAACACAAGTTACCAAAGCCATCAGGACAAATACGAATGTAATATCTACTGCAAGGTGACTAACAAGAAGCTCTCCATCTATATACAGAAAGGGTCCATTTATGTGGCTACTATGTTCAGCTTTTGAGGCTTGATTTGACTGGCTGTCTTGGTTAAATATGCACTCCTTCTTCTCCTCTAGTCAAATCAATAAGCATTACCTTTAAGAAATCATGCCTGCAGCCAGCCGATCACACCAAGGTAAGCGGACATGTTATCAGACAGGCACGTCTTTCATTTAGAAAATTTAAGCCGTAAATTTGACACTATTTTTCCATTACAATATCAGAAACTGGACTCTAAAATTAATGTAAAAAAGTATGTTTACTAGGAGTGAAAATGCTGTTAAAAATGCTCAATGTCAAAGCTAAGAAACTATCTACAGCCTATAGAGGAAATTTAGTATTAGTATTAAAAAAAATCAATAAAATGTAATGATTGATATTACTTTGATAAGATAAAAACTGTTAATTTATTCTACAATCTTTAGAAGGGAAACCGATTTATAACAATTTATAATTTAAAAGTAGCCCTTCCAACACTGGGTTTGTGTCCCACAGAGAAGGAGAAGGCCTGTCTGGTTTTAGACGTCACAGCCAGTGTGGCTAGAGGAATACGCCAGCCAGCTACCTTTAGTTTAATATCATCATGATTAATGAGGCAGAAAGAAATGTATCTCACTGATCTTCGAGAATGAAGAAAACCTAAGGGGCTTTTTGTACCATGAACTACGTATGCTGCTCAACATGTTGAAGTCATGTAGGTGTTCAGTACCTGCAGGGCTTCAGTGCCTGGCTGCTGTAGCAGCTTCACTGTTCTTCCTCCCGCTGTTTTCTGTCCACGGCCGTCATGCCAGGTCAGGTTCCCACCTGTCCGTCGACTCAGCTGGTGCTTAAAGTCCTCGGGCAGAGCCCTGTACTCCACAGCTGGCCTGCAGAAACTGAAACTGGATGCAGCTGGAGAGATAAAGGCAGGAGGTAGAATGAACAGACAGCCAGACCTACAGAGAGTGTTAAAACATCATGGGACTAATTCCGCACTCCGTCACTCTGTGTGGCTGGAAAACAAAAGCCAGAGTTGAATTCACATGGACTGCCTGTCATTCAAGGTAGGTCTCATTATAAAATGCCCACTCTCCTCTACTGACACCGAACAGGCGTGAGTTAGTTATCCGATGCTGGACAAGCTCCTGGGTAAGTCCTGGAAGTCAGTGTTCAGGTACCACAATAAGTTTGCGTAAAGCTTGTAGGGGAATGTCAGCACTGTGAGACGAGCCACTTTCTCATCATTAGGACGAGGCCTGCAGGCAGATATCCAAACCCACTCAACAGCAGGTGGCTTCCCAACATCCAGTAATTAAAGAGTGTGCAACTACAGTAAACACGCTATTACTGGCACAGATTCTGGCAGAAAGCCACGGGTCATTACAGATTCATGTGCCAGATTGGAAGGATTTTCTTACGATGTTTGAAGCTATATGTGCAGCTGTGTTTGTGTGAGTGCTAATGTGCATTTTCAGTATCTTAAGTTGACTAAGAGAATTTGAAAGGAGGACAGAACGAGAGAGGCTGTCAGGGGGAAACGAGGTTTTGAGGAGATGAAAGAGCGCCTTCGTTTTTCTTGCTTTGTGCTCCTCTTTTCTGTCATTCAACATCTCCCACCGAGAGCGGAGCCAGACCGAGTCCTGCAATCATCAAGGCAAACCCGCACCATCAGGTTATTACGAATAAAACTCAGTATGCGATTTTTGTGTCTTTGAGGTTTTACTCCAAGACTCTGCATGTATGAGCCCTCCTTCACAATGTTACTCACCCAGGCTTCTGCTGTAAACACGAATGTGCCCCTTTCACGGATGTAGTATGCATAATTAAGACCATTTGTCAGAGCCCTTTTCCCTCTCTTTTCTTCCTCTACTTAGATTGAAGAAAAAAGTTCTCATTATAAGCTGTCAGCACTGGAAAGGAAATGCTTTCATGAACAAAATCCTTACTAAACAAATTATGAAGTGTCTAGCCTGCCTGCAATATGTTTAATTTTGCATTTTGAATGAATATCCTGTAGATTAAAGCTCTTCTTTGGGGTTTTAAAAATACAGACTTTGCTCACATCTTTATCTCACATCTTTAAACATGCACATCAGTTCTTCAAGAAGATAGCTACCGGGACTAAATCCAAAATTAAGTCTATGCGGGAAAGTGACCACAGTACTGGTCACACATTGATACTGAGGATGCTGGTTTGTGTTAGTGCGCTGTCCATTTCAGCACCATGTCACTGACCATCAGCAGACCACCCTGTAGCCTCCTTTTGTTTCTTAAAAACGCACCAACAGTTCTATAATGTCTATATACGTTTATATAACAGATGATTCTAAAGTTACATTGCCAAGCTGTGTGAGATATTTCCCATTTTTGATCGATTTAATGTAGCAGGTGGAGATTTAGCAGTCGTTGTCTGCACTTTATCTCACTAAAGTAACACTACAGCAGGGTTTGTTACCAGCTGAGGCCACTTACGTAACAGATAAACTGGTTTAGCAAGTACTGAGTTAAAGTAATGGACTCTCACCACGCTTTAGGTCCCCACTCAATGCAGCTCAGGCTATTTAAAAACGCAAGTATTACTGATTATTATCGAAATATATCCTTCACAAAGGTTCATACCGTCTACAGCCATGGCGTTTCTGCGCTGGAGTCAATCTAGTGAAAGTCTCCCATCTCCTCCGGTGACCGACACACGGGCTCCGGGTCCAGCTCTTCCCTTCTCTCTGCGCTCTGCTCACGGACAAAAGTTTCACTGAGGTCTGGGATGAGCTGCGACGCTCCGCATCCTCTAAAGTGCTGCTGGGCTGACTGGGAGAGGGGGAAAAAATCGCCTCAAAACCAGCTCACGTCGTCCTCGGTGTCACTGGCTGCTGCTGCTGTCTGTGAGTCTGAAGTTGCAGAAGACAAGACAGGAATGTCCCCCGAGCAGCTGGCTGACTGGTTCCGCGGGCGTGAGCGTGCGTGTGCGCGCGGGGGGTGCACGTGCGCGTTTGCGTGTGGTTTTCATCTGTGTCGTGAGAATCAGACGCGCGGCTTTTTCTCAAGAGCATGCATGAGCACAGCGAGCTCAAAGTGCAGCCCCGGGCCCTGTAATTAACGCAGCCAGTGGAGACTGAAAAACAGCCGGATGAAAAGGCTTCTCATCGCTGCAGCATCCACCATAAGGAATTCCCCTTTGCCTTTTCTTAAAGAAAGGGAGCTCTGTGAGCGCCTGTGGGCACTGCGCCCTCCCTGTCACGGACCCTCTATGTTGGGTTTGTGCAGAAGAGCTGCAGACGGTGACTCTTCCTGCTCACACCTGCCCTTAGACACACTTTATTGACCACATTTGGCCTCAAAGCAAAGGATAGCTGAGGAAAAGCTAACCTCTGATTTCTTTCTTTCTGTTTCCACACAAATAAAACAAAGGAAAACAAAAAAGGGTTAACAAAACAAAGGGAAAAACATTTGGTTTCATCATTGCCTTAAAGGGCTGATGTGGAAAAGGCAGAAAAAAGGGGCTGTATTTTGTAAAAGCAAAAAGGGGAATGTGATAAAGCCCTACTAATAAATCATTTAAACTTTTTGCCTTTAATTATAATTATAACAATCTAGTTCATGGATTTCTGTTTTTAAAAAAATGCTGCCGCTTTTGATGCCTTTTTGCCCAGCGTGTACCCACCATCATCACTGTGGATAATAATCGATGCTAACAACAAGCTACAGGATCAAGGTGTAGCTGTCATCGTCCAAGGGTGTCATAATGGGGGCAAAAGTGGGACTGCAGGGCCCTTGCAAATCAAAAAAAAAAAAAAAAAGTTTTTATTTGCAAGCTGCATTTCATCCATCCATCAACCAGTCACACCTACAGCCAATTTAAAAGTGCAAATAAACTAAGCCCCTACATGTCTCTGAGAGGAGGCTGGGGCACCTAGAGAGAACCAACACAGGCACAGGGACTGCATACGAGCCCCACATGGGGGGGTAGGTGGTTTGGTGGATTTGAACCCTGGACCTTCTTGCTGTGAGGCAACAGTGCTAACCCCCTCACAGCTGTGTTGCCAGTTTTATTTCAGATATTTTATATTATCAGTGTCAAAATTAGAATGCCTCAATCAATCAGTTGGGCAACTGAACTTGAATTTTAAAAAAAATAGTGGCGCCACTCAATTTTTATTGTCTTCCTTGATGATCTGTTTGACCTCTGAAGTGCCTTAGCACCAAAAAGGTTGAAAACAGAGTTAGACTGGAGGCAGGTTAAGAGGCTAACATCAGCCCTGTTTGCTTCATTCTTGTTGCAGGGTCTGTCTATGAAGCAGATATTGAGCAAGAACAGTAACAGAGGATGATGGAAGTGAAGAGAGCAAAGAAAATGATGTGTTGCCCTGAGGGTGATGTGAAGAATGAGGAGAGGACAAATTTGTTAAATTTTAATTATTTACACTTTCCAGGCTTTGTGTTTTTGCACCATTGCGCTGTAGGTTAGGAAAACAGATTCTTTTGGTCTTTTTCTGCTTTACTTTGCACTGTAGTGAGCATTTTCTTAATCTACTATAAGTGTTAGAAAAGTAAGACTGCAGTATTAAGTTTTTATATCTTGAAGAAAATAATGCATGCATAAAATTGATATTTCAAGCAAAACTCATTCACCTATAAAGTAACTGTAGACCACTGTATGTTGAGAAGTGATTGTTGAAATGTGAAGTTTTCAGTCTGTGCAGAGTTAGCTCAGTATTGGCTACTTTAATACACTACAGGTTGTTGTATACACTTGTCGGCTCAATTATTTGTTAAAAAAATTAAAAGATGTGTGAAAGATATGGTCCAAGAGAGGAAAGGGGCCAGCAGAGACTGCTTCTGTATAGGGCCCAGAGTTCTGTGCTACATCCCTATTATCATCTTATCATTAACCATTGCAAAAGGAAAAAAATATAGTTCATTCCGTGCCACTGTAGTCAAAAGGAGATTATTATTTAATTGTGGCATGTGTCTGTTATGAAAATTCTCCACCTCCCTGCCCCCAAAGAGCACAGCAAGACCCCATCGCACAACAGAGACAGCATAATTAACAGATATGTAATTGACTAAATCAGAAGCAGCAGGGTGGAGTTGGAATCCAAAGTGGCTTGCAGAGGCAGTGGCAAAAGTAGGCAGGCTAAAGC
>VUQH01088460.1:14373-29584 GCA_015106775.1 Etroplus canarensis | reverse complement strand
TATTTCAGCAGGACAATGCTTAACCACATACTGCAGCTATTACAACAGCATGGCTTCGTTGGAGAAGAGTCCGGGTGCTGAACTGGCCTGGCTGCAGTCCAGATCTTTCACCTATAGAGAACATTTGGAGCATCATTAAACAAAAAATACGTCAAAAACAACCACGAACTCTTCAACAGCTGGAAACCTATGTCAGGCAAGAATGGGACCAGATTCCAACACCATAACTCCAGAAACTCATAACCTCGATGCCCAGACGTCTTCAAACTGTTTTGAAAAGAAGAGGAGATGCTGCACCATGGTAAACATGCCCCTGTCCCGAATATTTTGAGACCTGTAGCAAGCATCAAATTTGAAATGATCTCATTTAGTGCATAAAATTGTGATATTTCTCAGTTTAAACATTGGTTATGTTATTTATGTTCTGTTGTGAATAAAATATTGGCTCATGTGATTTGAAAGTCTTTTAGTTTTCATTTTGTTCAAATTTAAAGAACATCCCAACTTTTCTGGAATTTGGGTTATACTATGTGTTTACAAGTGATTAAAGATCTCAGCAGGTAGACTTTCCTTGAAGAGTTTTCACCAGTGTTTGGGGTACAATCATAAAGTTCAGCAAATACATCCATTAGAAAATTAATAATCTTCTTTGGGAGAGGGAGGTCTGGGCATCTCTACTTACACTACTGCCTCTGCGATCTGAACCCAGGTATGAGGCAGAAAATGGTTTGGATGGATGGATAGAGAACAATGCTAAAGTTTAGCTAGGGCTGTCGTTCACAAAATCTGATAACAACAGCTATAATTAATTTTATTTTATAATAACATTTCTCTCATATTGCAAGATACCATACTGAAGTGATGTCTGCCACAAATCAATCAACATTTTCATCAGTACATTAGTCAACTTCATGACTTAATAAATAAAATAACTGCACTTGCTGTGGCTTGTTGACCTCCTTGTTAATCAGCACAAACCTTAATCCACCTTGACGGTGAAATTGCAGTGAAAATATGACACACTATCTAAAGTTCTCCTTCCAATTTGGTGGGTAACAGTGAGTCACTAAAACATGAAAAAGGGACACATACACAAATAAAGACATGTTTTACCTTACCTCAGGAAAATACTTACTTTTCTGTCATAAAGGTGTAGCTTAACCTACATTCCAGAACAAAAAGTGCCTACAGAGACAGAAGTTGACAGATCTTGTGTGGTCCGGTGCATCCACTGTGAGCAGAAGGCAAATGAGTGCGTCTTCATTGTGATTCAGCGCTGTTGTTGTTTTGTGTAGTTTTCTGGGTTCTTTGCTGTGACTGGAGCATATGGCCCAGCTTAATCAAGCTAACAATTTCCCTCTGCCCTCCTCACTAAACATTACCAATGGAGTCCTCCCTCACATAAACATACTAGACATTATGACCGTATTAATAATCATCCATCCGTTCTAAACAGAAATCAGCGGATCAGTGCCATTTACCTAACTAACTTGGCTGGTATTTACGTCAATCACATAGGGGACTAGTGGAAGGCGAGGCAGATGGTGTGTCTAATTGTTTGAGCTGAACTCCTTTTCTTAGTTGACTGTGACTTAATTTTATTTAAGAATCACATGTCTAACAGTCATAAGTGGGTTTTCCAGTGGAATAGGCGTGTGACAGAAATGGAAAGATATTCCAAAGAAACCCTGAAAACATGTAAATTACAGAAGCTCAAACCACTGCGTAACCACCATCTAAGTCTTTGTCTTCTTTAAAATGGAAATGATGTGCAAATGGGTTTTTGCAAAGTGAATACAACCAATTGGTTTCCAAACAATTGCAACCTCCCTTCCAATTTTTCTCTCAATTTATGCTTTTTTCTTTTTTTCCTGCCTTTGTTCATCTCTGTGGGTGAGGAGTATGTCCAGCAGATGTTAGATTCTGGATGTAGACACATCTCAGTAAGGCATAGCAACCTCTTAGGAGGTAGAAATGAATAAAATGAAGTGGAAAACTGGCTTTTCCTTGCACTGTCAAGCAGAGGGGAAAAGAGAGAACGAGAAAAGAAAGTGGATGAGAACAAATGCCAGAAAAATGCGTTGGTCAGGGTGGTGATGGCAGACGGGAGAGATTTGAGCAAGGGGGGCTGAGCATTTGGAAAGAGGGGGGGAAATTAATTTAGTAAGGAGTGGGCTGTCAAAAGGGGTAATAATAGCAGGAGGTGAGATGATGATAGCCTTGATGTGGGAGTGCTCACTGTAGGCTGCTATGGCATGCACCTGTGCACACATGCATGCACACACACTCTGACACAGACAGACACAGACACTCACATGGGCAAGGTGTCTTTAGGATGGAATATTATAAAACTCACCCAGAGACTCACAACCACACGAACGCACACCATCGAATGCATTTGCTGTATCAGTCCTCACAGATAAGTGAGCCTTGCTGTGATGCCTTTTTGAAAATAGGATTTTCCACCATTTCCCCTATTTCCCAAATGTTACATCTATTGGCAGATCTAGCAGACAGCCAGCTTACTTCCAACTGCAGAGGAGCTCACAAAGCCATGATGGAAGGCTACCTGTGGGTGATGTACTGATTAAGAAAGAAGTAAGAAAAGACTGTTCAATGCAGGCTCGTGCAAAAATACAGCAAGTAAAAACAGTGAAGACTAAATCCATGAGTAATGTGTGGGTTTTCTTTGTTTCAATCTTTTCTCACATGTTGTTGACACACTCTTAAACACACAAACGAAAACACAAACCCCAGGACATATGCAGGAAAACACTTGTCTCTCTTCTGTCCACAGTTTTCCTGCAAGGTTTCCACTTTTTTTTTCCAGAGGATTCGGTGAGTGAAGGATGGCAAGTGAAGAGATGGTATCTAGTTTTCCACATCATTAGTGCCAGGCATGGTGTGGTGTAATGTTGCGTCTCTAATGCCCACAGCCAGTCATGTTCACTAATGATGTTGAATCACCACCTCAGGGTGTCTGCTACTCATTCTGGTGATGGTAGTGTCAGTGGTCTGTCATGATGTTTGTCATGGGCACGTTTAAGGAGAAATACTTAGGTGGTAATTATTGTCATTGAAGAGTTACACCAGCCGTGGAGAACACAACTGTCACCCAGCACTCTGTGATCAGAGCATTTTTTTCTCATTCAGCTGTTTGGTTTCTCTTTCTTTATATTATTGAAACAAACATAAATGGAAATATTGTCCATAAGGCAAAAGCAGAGTTTGTACAATTCTGAAGAGCTTAAAAGTCATTGTTTGTTATGACCATCTTTTTTCTTCTACATAGCCTGAACTCTCTGAGGTGAGGTTTCTGGTAAGTTATTTAAGTAGTCTCCAGGAATAGTTCTCCAGGCTTCTTGAAAGACATTTAAAATGCTTCTTTGGATATTGGCTGGCATTTGTTCCATTGTCTGTAAAAATGATCTCACACTGCTTCAGTAATGTTGAGGTCCATCCATATGACCTGTTGCCACTGATTTTCAGTCCAGTCCTTGTGTAATTTGGCATACATCAGTTGTTGCTCAGTTTCCCTTCCCAAAGAATGGTTTCTTGACAGCCACCCTTCCATTGAGACCTTTTCTGCCGAGGCTTCAGTGAACAGAAGATTGACCAACTGAAGGGCCACATGCATATCTCAGGTCCTCCGTCAGGTCTTTGCTGTATTTCTTTTCCTATTTCTTAAAGGCATGACTTTCAGATACTGTTCAACTGCTGTAGATAGTTTCTTAGGCCTGTCTCCTTTTGGCCTCCACTTGTCCGGTGTCCTCAAATTTTTGAGTTTTCGGCTAATATTTCTTTGGGAATCACCTTGTAGGTGCAAAAATAGTATTTCATGTCTCTCAAACTCTATTATTTTTCAAAGATTCAACTAAACAAATAACTTGTGCCTAAAGCTAATATTTAAAATTGGTTATTTGATAAGTTGCCTGTTATATGCTGACAAAATGCTGGCTCATACCTTGTTTTAGGTGCATTTTTAATGCTTTAATAATTCATAGGTCAATGTTACGTGGCTTAACAAACAAACAACTCCTCAGAAAACAATCAAGTACAAGGAATGGACTGAAAATGAGTGGAAAAAATAACTACTGTCTAAAGAAAACCTTTGAAAGACCTACAGGCAGCCTGGAGAACTATTGTTCAAGATCACTTTAAAAAATTACAAGAAAGTCTGGCTCCTAGGAGGAAAAATATCAAGAAAAGAGAGGTGGCTTGAGACTTTTGCATTGATTGTACTGTATTTCCTGTGAGACTCTGTTCTTAAGCAGTTCAGGTGCCTTAAAGCTTTATGAACAATTCCATTAATTCCTCTGTCTAGTCTTTCCTCCTCTTTCCTTTTTGTCTCTCTGCTCTAGTGTTCATGTTTCAGGCCATCGCCATCCCTGGTCCCAGTCTCATATCATTCGATTTTTATTCCTCTTTTACGAGTAGCCATTTCTGAGGCTTGTGAGCACAAGAGGCTTTGAAGTGACAATGGTCTGGGTACTGAGAGTAATCTATATTCCAAAATATTGCTGTTCAAAGTTGGACTTTCATGCTAGCTGAATAGAGGGCACCTTTTAACTCAGACCCAATAAAAGTGTCACAAGTTTTTTACTTAAATCTCCCATTCCCTTTTTAGCACACTGAAAAAAATTGATATTAAACTTTGAAGAAGCAGTCTTTTAACAATCAAAGGCATTTTAGGGGTTAACTTTTACAAAATGAAGCAACCTCTGCTATTAATAAGAACATTGCACATTACAACATACAGGAGGATGACTTTATATAATTGAAATATTTAAGAGCTAAAGGTAAGGGGACATAGAAAGAAATAAAAAAACTGCGGTTTTCACTTTGATTCCCTTTAATAGCCATTTCCCAATAACTTGTCCCATGTTTTTTATGGAGAAACATACATTTATTGTTTGGGGTTATTGTTTCCTGTAAAATGGGTTTGGCTTCCTTTCAGCCTCACAGACTCTTTATTAGTTTTTAAAAGTGGCAATTACCCTTTAAAGGTCAAACAGCCAATCAGGCCACTTTTCTTCACTGGCACTTTTTAATGACCTTGCTGTGGCACACTTTAATGACCTGGGCATGTGTGGAATCTCTGTGACAGATACTTAATGCTGCATTTACATTCAACCTTTGTACTTCCATATAAACCATATACTGTACATTTCTTTTTGTACTTCTTTAGTAATAAATTGTATCTGCTCAGGTGGAGTCATTATGCTATAGTTCTTCTACAAGATGACATCTAAAATCTAGACAGTGCTGCTCAACGGTATGCTAACTGCATTTTAAAACTGAGTGTCAAGTAAAAAATTAGCACAACTGGTTAGTGGTAATCTATCATCTGTAATTTACATGCTATACTGTATGCTACACGAAAAACACATGTACAATAATTAAACAGCAAAGCAGCCTCAAGACTGAATACTGATGTGAAAGACTTGTTAAAAACTAGACATCACAGCAAAGTGTTCCATAGCGCTGGAAGAACAAAAGATTCACTTTCTCCTTTCTCCCTGCTCTTGCCAAGCACCACCTTACACTCACACTGCAATCATAATCAGAGTAAGGGATAGCTGCACACATACACCCATCACAGGTGCCCACACAGATGGGTAAATTCACATGCATAGACCAAGGAAAACGTGCACCCAAAAAGGGCATTACACATGGGCAGGAGCAAGCCACATGACTGAGCACACACGCCCACACTCATTCCAATCAGCAAGCTTGTCAGGAATGACAGCTCTGTAATCAGCAGGTAATGATGGGACCCCCATAGAGAGGAGAGGAGAGGAGAGGAGAGGAGAGGAGAGGAGAGGAGAGGAGAGGAGAGGAGAGGAGAGGAGAAATACCAAGATTCTCTACAGTGATATATACATATTCCATTCAAGTAAAAGTCCGGCAATCAACGCCCACTTCAGCCATTATCAGCAAAATGAACTTAAAGTATCCAAATGAAAGTATGTGATCTGCAGAATACTGATGCATCAATATGTAAGAAGCATTTTGCTGCGGCAGCTGGTTGAGGTACAGTTTGTTTTACCTACTTTATACTGCATACACTTAGGTCATTTAGGGCTGGGCACCCTCAGAAGGGGACCAAACTACATCTGCAGGCCTATGAAATGATTAATTGGGGGGGGAAGCTACCCTGCAGACAGATTTTTGGCCTCTTCCATAATTTTAATTTTTTTTTTTAAATATTGGATAATTTTGCCTCTTTAAGGCTCGAATTGCTACTAAACGAAACCATCTGGGAAAATTAGACAAAAAATGTTGCCGCAAACAACTCATTTAAACTTGTTTCAAAGGGACAACAAGGCAAAAAAGTTGAAAACCAGCATTCACAGTGCAGGATATACATGGTCTGATTATTGGAAGTTGGACTAACTAGCTGTTCAGAACATAACAGAGCACCAAAAACTACTGTATAATTAATCTACCACAGTAATAAGGAGAATTTACCTCTACCATACAGTGGAACTGAAGTATGAAGTGCAGAAAATACAATACAGCACTTAAGATTTTATTTGTATAGATGCATTGGCTACTTTTCCCACTATGAGGTGTTGAAAGAGGAGAAAATAATTGGTAGACGACAAATGGGAAAGGAGTCTGAGCGTCACCTTGTGGCAGGTCTGGTGAGACATATGGCAGTTCCTGGGTGTTGATGTGCGTCCAGTCAAAGTCATCATAAGGATCTTGTTGGTAATCACACTGAGAGAAGCCCTCATCAAATGTACAGCTTCCTGCAGAAAAGAAAAAACATTTAAAATTTAGTTAAGCTTACAAAAACAAAGATAAGACCTGTTGAATTGACTGAGTAAGCAGACCAATTTAGTTAAACTGCCTTTCAGTCTTATCAGGAAAACCTTTCCAATCTTTCTTTTGTGCTGTTTTTTTGTGCGTGTGTTTGTCTCAGCTCATTAAAAAACCACCAGAAGTCTGAGCTCCGAAAGTCATCACTCAAGGCCAGTTAGGATCACCTCTGACTCAACCAGCAGAGCCTTCAGCTGATCATCTGAGCCCATCACCACAGCCTTGGGAGAACCATGTGTGAGCTGGCTGCCTCTGGTTCCGCCTAAACAGGAAGTTGCTCTAACACAAATAGACATCACTTGTCCCTGACAGCTAACTGAACTGATCAACTTACAATGATATGTGGGTTGTCCTGGCTATATTGCTGATAGGAACAGCATGCTGGTTACTACTAGCTATCTGATTCATTGGCCTAGCAGTGATGCACAGCTTGTGTTAATAAAATGGCTAGAAGAGACGTGGCTAAGAAAAGCCACAAAGCCATCTGATTCAAGTCTCAGGAAGTGAGTGGTCAGAGACATGTCCTTTGTGCCCTTTTTTATATTAAAGTCAGCGTGGCTGAGATAGACAAAGTCTACCATAAAATATTCAATCACAATGTATTATGACAGTGAGAGACAGCCTAATAGACAGCACTTAAACTATTCCCAATTAAAAACTTAGTAAGCACTTTGAAACTAATATTGTTTAATAATAATGATGAAATTGCTATTGGTGATTTGCATCTTTAAAAAAAAAGTTTTATTCGTATTTTATTATTATTACTATATTCTACATCATAAACGATAATGTAGGCGTTAAACACTATGGAATGGCATACAGAAAGGTAGGTAGTTATTTTTTAATAAATTCATCAAAGTCATTAAAAAGCACAACATTAAAGCAACTGCTGACAAGCTCGAGGATTGGCTACTTTTTCTTGTGTATTTTCACATGTTAATGTTAATGTGTTTTAGTACTACTCACTTTCTGGACAGTGAAAGACAAGAAAGATTAAAAAACCTAACTATTGAGAAGCACAAATTGCATATTTATATCCAAAACCTAAAAAAATGCACCAAGAAAGAAGGAATGAGTGTGCAAGCCACCATGAAGCACTATCAGCAACCAGCACTGCCAGCAACATAAATCTCCTAGCCTTCAGTTAGTGGTACAGCTTTGCTACCTGTGTCCTAGAGCAAACTGCGGTGGCTGTGATGGAGAGCAGAACGACAGGCCCTCAGATACCCCACTGATCTGAGCTCCCGCTACAGAGGCATACCATGAGGTGACAGCCACCGCCAGAGGAGAAACAAGTTAACATCAAACTAAGCGACTGTCTTCGGCTGCTGGCTGTATGGCTGTATGGCTGGCTGTGACTCACAGCCTCGGAGAGGCACTGGATCACATTGCTCTCGGCGTCATTCTTTAAACCAACCTCTCTTCGTACAGTTCAGTTCACTCCCATTCAGTTCAATTAAGTCTTTGTCACAGCAAGTCTGGTCATGATCCAAAAAAATGCTAGGACATGTGCACACAAAGCAAAGCACAACAAGATTGATTTGTTCTATTCTAAACTATTATATACTAAGTTAGACATAAAAACTCTTATTTTGATGTCTGCTTCAGTGGTGTATGTGTTTGTGTAAACCTCCATGACTTCCTGTCTCCTGCAGTCTGTAAGTAGGTTTACATCTGTCAGGTAACTTCCTCTGCATGTCTTAAAAGTGTGTTTGCATGTGTATGGAAGTACAAAATCAGCATATATAAATCAGTAAATGTAAAACATCAGTGAACAAATACAGAACTGAACACCCCATGCCATATGCAGATGGGGTGTAGAATCAGAGAATGTTCATGCAAGTCATTGACTGTGGGATATGGTGGAAAATAGCATCCTGTTTATCAACAGCGTGTAAGAAAAAATATAACCAAAGTAGAGGAAAGTTTAAAAATGAGATGCAGTGATATACAGCGTTTCTTTGCTTTCTGAAGTGACTCTGATTATAGTTTACAACATTTATGATCTGACCTTTCTTGAATATTGTGCTCAGTGCTGCTTCTGGTAGCTGGAAATGACAATGACTAAATGAAATCTGTGTAATATTGTACTGTATGTTTTATATAAGTCATACACTGCTGGTATATACGTTGCAGATGCACCTGGCCTTGGTCTCCTGCTACAGCATTTTTTGGCCGTTCTTTACTCTGTTCACACTACAGAGAATATTGCTTACCCTTATTTTTCTGGAATTTCGGCCTCTGAAAGCACTACAGACAGTACAGAAACACTGGATTTAAACACATGATGCTTTAAATATGTTTTGTGGGTTATAAAGGGTACACATACACACACAGCATTCCACTCAGCTCTGACACATTGTCATGGTGCAAGAGGTATTTTACCTTGGCTTAGTAGTGAACGTAAAAATAAGTCCTTGTTTTATATTTAGCTTTAAGTACTGTATTAGACTAAAGAAAATTCTTCAGTTGGAGAGCATTCCTCGTCTTCTTGTTTGCATAACTCTGATTAATGTTCACTCACTCACGCGCTGAGAGATGCTAACATACTAAACTAAATATCTGTGTTTTTGTGTGTACGTGCTGAAAAGGGGGCCTGCAAAACCTAAATATGTGCGAAAGTCTCTGCACATACACAAACCTCACGCTAGCCCGCCCACGTTCTCAGTTAACACTTCTCCCTTTCCTAAATGTCCTGCCAACTTAAACCAACACACACATCAGCAGACGCATGCATCTGACAGCAAATCCACGTTGCCAATAATGAGATGAGCAGACTTTGAACTACTCTTTTGCCTCTGCTGAAAAATTCAGCAGAGGCAAAGTGATGAGCCATGATTTGCTCAAATATTGGATGGATATAAGAAAATCTGTTTTTAATACTTTAACTTAATGTCAGATGTCACAAATAGTGTTTTATATTTTGTATTTGTTATGCTCTGCTAGTGGTAATGCTGAAATTAAACATTCAGTAATTGATTTCTAGGGTATTAAGGGCAGCATAACATCACCTTTAAAACTGATGTAGTAACTTGTGAGTGAACAGTTGTTAGCAACATCATCGTTTATTTTGAGTTGGCTTCTGACCTCCTGATTTAGCTCTGATTGTGGTTAGCAGAACTCTCTGGGAAATCTCTGGTTCCTGAGCTGCCTTAAAGCTCCACTATGTTTTTAGCTCATTGTGTTTGTCCACCATTTGGTGCTGAGAACTTCGTCAATGTTGTGGGGTTTTTTTTAGCTTTTTCATTCAAAACAGTTGAATCTCACAGCCAAAAAACAAAACAGCAACTGCAATGAGAGTTGAACCAAAACAGTCAAGCTGTAGGCTGGAAAACCAAAACAAAGAGACAGGAATATGAGGATCCCTGGCTTTGTGACTAAGGGTACACCCTTTCACATAACTCATGGAAATACGGTCCATTGTTGTCACTTGACCCACACAGCATTTCACCCTTTATCTATAATTTTCCTCCAATGGCACGTATGGCAGCCCCTAAAAATACATGGTAAAAGTTTTAAAATTTAGCACACTAATTGAGCACAGTTTCCTCATTCTTTTCACCAGGTTTCCACCATTCTTGAATATGCAATCATTAAGGGCAGAAAAACACCTATTAATAAAAAAAAATCTAAAATGAATTCTACCCAGCACAGTGTTTTAAAAAATTCTTTTTGCATTTGAGTCTTTAGCCACCCTGCATGATTACTTCATTCAAGAGGAAGACTGACCAATTTCTCCAAAGTGTCTTCATTTAGAACAAAAGACAACAGCCAGAGACTTTGTAAGTCAGAGTGGCAGGATATTTTCATTACAAAGATGAAATGTTTCAATATGAAGACTCCTGCATTTCTATTTGATTTCACATTGCAGCCAATCAGTTTTACTCATATTTAATAACTCTATCAGACAAGAAATCATATTCATGTCTATGCCTCAAGCACTTCGGTGCCACCCAAGTAAACTTGTATACACAGAACTTTGGAACAATTTTGATGCCGATTTCCAAAACTGAGACACTGTTGGATTCCAAAACTCAAGCCAAGTTCCAAGAGCCTTATGACCTCAATTTCCACCCACATTGGATTTACAGCTATATTAAATTATATGAAATAGTTTAAAGAGTTCTCACAGGCAGCAATTTTTTTACCTCAAACTACGCCTGACAAAAGTAATCACTTGGCTTTTTCATTCATTTTTGAAAATTTTTGAGCCTCATCTCATCAACACTTTGATCAATGAAACCCAAACAGTGGTGGACTTTTACAGGATGCTGTGATCAGATAAGTGTTTTAACAAAAGAAAAAAATCTTGTATTTGCCTTAATCAAATAATTCTAATGTCTGCTAATAATGTGCAAGGTTCAAAGCTTGATATCGCACCTTAACGGCAGCCTGACTGATGCAACCACCACATTGGATTTTCTTGAGAGTTTTAAGCCATATTTAATTATTTCAAAAAGTTTAACCACGTGCCCTCACACCATGCATTTTTTTCTAAGCCTTCACAAGAAATGCGACAACGCCTTAAAAAAGTTATCAGATTAATTTTATATTTTTCGAAACCATTTGCTGTCATTTTTCATATACTCTAGTGCTGTCAAAAACTGCATCATTTGAACACAGGGGGCACTGCAATGGGCAGAAATGTGTTTTCCTTCTCGGTGCTTTTAACATGATCAAATCAAACTGATCTGGCAGCTGTTCTGTGCTGAGAAGCTTTGCCCCCCTCATTGCTGCTTACCATAAATATATTTATTATAACTATTTTGAACAAAAATATTACATGTGCTTCTATCTTACTTCTGTATTCTATATGTGTTTACCCCATAAAATGGTAGAACTATTTTTTTATGATTTTCAAAGTACATATATATGCATGAGTTTGTGTCCAGATGGGTCATTATTGCCACCCTCTTCTCCATTCACAAGGACACAGAGAGAGAGAAACCAACTGCATGCTAATCACTTTCTAATCAGCTTCTGTGATTGGCTGCCTCACTAATGAAATAATGGTGACTCATTTGCATAATAAAATAATTAGAAGGACTTGATAAAAGCTCAAGGGCAGAGAGAAACGAAACCACACACGCTTAGGCACACACTCACACATACAGACAAACGTATGCAGAGAGAAACAGAACAGCCGCTTTTCTAAAAGACTGTTGAATGGCATCAGACAACATCTGCCGCTGTCACTCAAAATCATTTTGCTGTGATTTGCATTGACCTCCACCTTCATGAGGTGAATGAGACAAAAGTGCTTTGACCAAAACTGTTGAAAAACATGAGTGCAGACAGTCCCCAGGGGTCCCAGCAAGGAAGAGGATAGTTTCCCAATTATTAGCTAAGATCGAGATTACTAACTGGCAATGGCAAGAATGTAAAAAACAATAGGCAGTTTGATTAGCTTTTGCTCCATCTAATGTGATCTAACCAATCTGCAGAATAGGCAGTAATAAATCATATCTAATAGCTTAAGTCTGCTCAGATAAAAGTCTCAGGGACAAGTTTAAATCAAATGAAGGCATGAGGTGGGGTTTGTTATATTCTCTAGATAATTCAGGAAAACTTGCTATGACAAAAGAAACCAAGAGAGGACTGACTGTCAAATCAGTCAATACAAGTGTCCTTGTACAAAACTCATCCTCAGCTGACTCAGACAAAGTTTCTCAGGAATGCACCATCAGAGAACTCAACAGTGCAGGGTGACCTTGATTTTATAAAACAGTGTCAATTAAATAAACAACAGATGTTGTAAATGGCTGCAGGATACAAAAAACCATGACACACTTTGTTCTTACTTTGTCTTATGTGGGTCTAAGGATCTTCAATGCCCATAACACTGAGCTACTTTTCCATTACTACAAAAGTCTGGCAGACAGATTTTGACTGACTGACAATTGCTATTTAATTACATGGATGTTGGAATTCGTTAAAATGCACACAGTCAGAGGACCAGTGGGCTTTGAAGCATAATGCACAAAAATGGTTTTACTACATAGTACATTTCAAAAGACTCACTATCACTTAGCTGCAGGAAGGGTTGAGTTTGTACTACACATAAATGATTGTAAACCTGTGGCTGTAAAGAACTGAGGAACATTACAAGCACAGGTTACAACAAGGTAACATTACAAAAATGGCATTCTTTATAAAAGGGTGAGTTTGAGTTTTTGTGCAAGGTATGCAAGTACCTTAAGTACTTAAGAGAGAAAATAGTATTTACAACTTCACTGACTCAAGATTATTCCAGCATAACCTTTTTATGATACAAGTCTACACATTCAAGGGAACTTTTTCCCAGGGGACCTTCTTTCTGTCATATTACCTGTTTTAGATTTAAGGGATCAGAGGTCCGTAACATTACTACAGTTAAGAACAGAAACTCTGATATAAAACAGCATAATGTAAATCTGCTCAGGAATTTAAAGAACTCTAAAGAACTCATAATCATAAGTAGTATCTTATCTCCAATCCACACAACAATGTTTTTTTTCTCAATGTACATATAGTACAATGAAAGTCTTGGTTGTCTCTCTCTTTCTCACCACTATGTCTGTCTAGTATTTATCAGAGGAGCTCTGTTTCAGTCTGCAGGCAAAGATATTATCACCGGAGAGCAGATAACACAATGTGAGAGAAAGAGGGTGAAACAGAGGGAAAGGGTGTAAAGATATGAAAAGAAGAAGGAGAGAAAAGCTCAAAAAGAAAAAGAAATTAATTTTGGGGCCCATTTATTCACTATGTGCATGGTGAGATTTGCTTGGGGGTGGTCTCACCTGTGGTTTTCATGTTTCTGCCTCTGGTATACTATTTTTTACACTGATGAAAAAATGCATTCACCCACCCTCTGATTTTTCCGCTGCTTTTGGAAACAGTCCACAGTGCGATCAAATCAAAAATGGACTTACACTTTGAGGGCTTGCTCTCCTTTGACATTTAGCATGACACTGTACCATTTCAACTTTTGTTTATCCCACAAAAAAATGCTGTTTCACTGTGAAAACTACCACTAGCTAAATGAAAGAAAAATGAAACACATTCAAAGAAGATTTTACAGAAGCCTTGCAAAAAATCTTCCTGTACATGCTGATCAATTACATGACAATTTTCTACAAAGGTGAGTTCTGCAGATTCTTATTTCTCGTCGCTCTGTGTGACACCCCGCAGTTAAAAGCCTTGCTATGAAGGGCGTCTCTGAAGAAATGTTATGAGCACAGTTTGTTGGCTTTGCAAGCAGACACACTCCTGCTTGAAAAGATCAATCACGAAATACAACCTGCTTTCATGAAAGTGCAAAGCACATTACAGAATCGAGTAATTTTACTATATTTATTGACTCTCAGACTCAAAAATTTGGCTGAAGCATATCCCAGCTGCCATCGTGAGAGGTACATCCTGGGAAGATTGCTAGCCTGTCTTGCGTGGTCTGCTCACTGGGAGTCCAACGTAAGAACCCTGTGGCCTGCACACGCATCTCCCAAGGTCCCCCAACTACCTCCGCCCTAAAACCAACTTCGCACCCCACGGGCTCCTCCGAGGGCTGACAGACAGGCATCAGGGTGCTTGCGGAGGCAGGTGCATTGCTCCATCTGTCAACCACTGGTCCTGGACCGCCACAAGAACCTTACCCAAGGTACCCAATTCTCCTTCCTCCTCTGGAGGGAGCACTGGAGGTTCGTTGTCTCCTCCCTAATGGCAAACCTCTCTTCTTTTCGGTTGAAGACAGAGTGGGATGGAGCCCTATGGGCATTTATTCAACTCCTTTAAAAAAACTCTATCTCTGATTGTGGTGATTAAATAGGCTCATCAAAGATAAGTGGCATAGTTGGCTGCATAGTGCTAAGCAAAAAGGGGATTTAAATGAATTGTGGCATGTTAAAATAGCATTTACCATTTGAATTTTTATGTTTGATTGTCTCTCTAAGGATACTGCTCATATTAATTCAGTAAAGAAAACACTGAAAACAAGATAGTTTACATTCTGAACTTGTGCAACTGAACTTCATAATTATTCTATAAACATTAAATTTAAGCAGAAATAAATAATACATATTTTAACAAGCTTCACAGTATATAGGACCACTGTGGATCCTGAATTACTTTTATTTTCAAAGGAAAAAAGAAAAAACAACAACACCTCTGGGTTTTTTTTACAAATTGCACCCTGACTATATGATAAAGTAAAAATACAGACCATTTTTCAAGTCTCGTCTTTTTCTATTCCCAGAGAAGAGAAGAGAAGAGAAGAGAAGAGAAGAGAAGAGAAGAGAAGAGAAGAGAAGAGAAGAGAAGAGAAGAGACTGTCCATTCTGTAAATGGAAATTATTACTTTCAAGGACAATGATTACATTTACATCATTAAAAACCAATTCCAACCACCAGT
>VUQH01088459.1:8610-21723 GCA_015106775.1 Etroplus canarensis | reverse complement strand
AGAAGTTTTACTTCAGATGCCCTTCCTGATGCAACCCTTCATGGTGAGAGGGGCTTGTGTCCACACATGGAATCGAACCAGGGACCTTTCACTTGTAAGGAGAATGTGTAAACCACTACACTATGAGGACACTTCTGATGTAATGTGTATGATCAATAAATAAAATAACAGCTGCATGGATAGAATAAAGGACCATATAACTGTGTGTGTGAATGAGTAAAATACAAAATTTGTGCCATTGTCCAAATATTTATAGACCTATCTGTAACTCAGGATCAAAATAAAAATTTTATTATCTGGCCATTGTGACCTCTGCTTGGTAGTGGTTCTGTCAGTAATACTAGAGGACTAAAAAACTTTACTAAAGTTTTTTTTATAAGGTAGTCTGTTTAAGAACGTACCTGTACCATTGACATTATATGCATAAACTAAATCCTTTATAGCTGATTCTCATCATTTCCAGCATTAAACTGTCATTTTACCGTATTTATGCTGGCCACAGGTCTTTTATTTCAAAATTGTTTACTTAAATAGCTTTATTGTCTTACAGAATTGTCTCTGTAATAGAGTGGTGTACCCCACCACCCAGCCTGTGACAGCTGGGATTTGTCCCCCCCCCGCTACCTTGAACTGCATAAGTGGAAGAAAATGGATAGATGAATAGATGGTCTTAGTAATGTTCAGCACGTTCAGGGTCAAGAGGTGCAAATATTAATGTGGTGCAGCTCATTGGTATTAATTTAACTGTGATGTTTAAGCTTTGTTCTATCTAAAACAATTTCTTATGGTTATATATTTAATATTAGCATCAGTGAATATTTAGTGATCTAAATGTTTCATTAACATTGCTTTAACTGGTGACATTTAGTGACAGATATTCTATTGTAAGTACTATTTGAAAGAATTTCATTGGTATTGGTTTTAATGGTGAATTTTAGTGTACTGCTTTTAATTGTCTCAACTGTAGTGGTTTCAGAGGGGCATTAAGGCATCAAATGAACAACTGGAAAATGTTACTAGCCAATGGCTTGCTATTTTTGGATTTTTTTTTTTAGTTACTTCTTTTCTATTTCCCAAATGCATTTTCTCTCGTAAACTAAATTATTTTTAGAGTGAAACAAAATAGCTGTGGATCATATGTGTTCAGATATCCATTTGCTATAGTCTAAGGATATATTGAAAAACAGATAAATCATTGCATATCATGAATTCACCCCATTAAATGTCAAATATTGAATTTCTTTTGACTTATGTATTAGTTTAATTCCCTTAAAAATGCAATTTCAACAGTTTTTCCTGAGCAAGCAGCATGTCTGAGGCAGGACACTGGATACTCTCAGAGCAGGTGTTTCCACACAGGTGTGATTTCTGACTTAATGCCGTTAATTATGCTAATTGGTTAATTAAACAATCAATTATCCCATCATCCCATTCCATATGCCATTACAGTCATTGCACTGCACTCGGCCTGTGTCCAAATTCTCCTTGGCTTTAAATGATTTGAATTAATGGATCTGTCTTCAGGATGGATGAATTATAAAATGAAATGAAAGGAGAATGATGGGTATGTATACAGAGGAATGGATGGACAGATGGAAGAATGAGGAGATGAATCAAACAGAAGGAGGGGTTAACTTTTCATGAAAGACACTAATCCTGGACCTATTGACTGAAATATTCCATGTGCACATCAGCAGGGAGATTTACTAACCTTTACTCTCTTTTGATGTCACAACTCCCATTCTCTGCCATTTTTAGGTTAATTAAAATGCCCCTGGCTTTGTGAGCATCAACTGCACAGACTCTGAAAATCAGTCCACCCTCCACTTCCCGAGATGACTAAAAATAGTTCAAAAAGCAATTTTCTATCTTCATTTTATTGTGAATTCATCAGGAAAAAAAGGAAAGACAAAAGAGCATCAGAACATCTGCTATACAATAGACCATTAACCATCCAATACATTCACGAACAATGATTTTATGCTTTAACCCTAAATGCATGACATGTAGCTAGATAACACACACACACAGAAACACCATTCTTCCCATACTTTGTTTTTTATTTGTGTAAAGATTGGAGTCATATAGACCGCTAATGTAAACCACCAGTCACAGTCACTTCTTATCCTCTCCCTCTCTTTTTTCCTCAGTCTTATATACCAAAGGCCATCCATGACGACAAACACAGGAACCCTTGATATAGACAAGAGTTCTGGTGTTATACACTTTGGTTTTAACTATCACATCAACATGAGTGTTACAATATGGTGACATGTTGGTAATATGTTACAATATGGTCATCAGCACTCAGAAACACACACACACACAGGGTCAAAGAGGAGATTAACCCCTCCATGTATAATGCTCATATGCTGCACCTTTAAAAAGAATTCTTTCTTCATGCTTCTGTAAACACAGTGTCTTTACTTTTTTTTTTATCCCTGCTCTTTCCCCTGTCTCTTTCTCTCACACAAACACACACAGACTCCTATACACTGTTTTCTTGCTCTCGCTTTCACTCTTCCTCTAATACCATTATTGGAACCATCAGCCAGAGTGGTGGCATTTACTGGGCCTGATGCTCCCAGACATAGACGCACAAACACACACACATGCACACACATACTGTCTCTCTGGGCAGGCTGCCCACTGCATGCTAAGCTAATGAGATTGGCAAACTGCCACATTACCAATATCAGCGGCAACCTTCTTCCCTTTACTAAACTCACACACATAAAGACGCACACACATGCACACACACAGGGGTTCACATTCCAAATCCATATGCAGAGGTACCAACAAACACAGATGATCACAAGAGACGTGAAACTCAAAATTGCATACTAAGTTATGCCCAGAAAGACATTTCTGCAGTGAAATACAGAAGTGTTAGTGATAAAATGGTGAGTGACACAGTTAGCTAGCAGAAGTTTTGGTTGGATGATGACACAAATAATCAAGATTGCGTATATTTTCACTTTCTTTATTTACTAAATGTTATTATAGAAATTATGCCCCCTCACCCTAAAACATGCACCAATCCACAGTTTCTCTCTGCTGATAGCTAAGGTTTACTAGTTTTACCTGTGCATTGGCATTGAGTCTAGATAAAACTATTTTGAAAATGAGCCATAACTGTAAAATTACCCAGCAATGTTGTTAGCATTTCAAGCCATGCCTATGCTTTCACTGTAGCAGTGGCACTTGAAATGTCATGTTCTTTGTAATTTGATTATTACCTAAAACTGGATCCCCGTGTTATGGGAGTCATTGAGTCTCTCTTTTGTTATGTTTTTGTTATTAACATAGCACCTGACCCCTTTTTTCTGTGGATATTCATGTGTTTTTTTCTAGTTTGCATACTTCCACCATGAAAACAGTGGTTATAAATGTCAGAAAGAATTTGACCAAACTTGCATTATAGTGCTATTGTTGGAACCTCTCATCCACAAACAACACCAAAAGCGGGTAGAAATCACTTTGCATTTGTTTCATTGTGCATGAAAGCACTCATATAAAATTTTTATGGTGTGGTGGCCCAAAAACTATAAAACTTTAATTCTAAACGATACACCTGTTATAGATACAAAGTGCACTCCAGCTGAGAGCAAGAAAAACAAATATATTAAAAGAAAAACAGAAGGCTTTTTGTGTGTTCATTTGTTTTCTCAATCTTCCAACAGCCTATGTAAAGTAAGTAGAGAAGAGACAAGAGTGCACAGTGGTGAAATGCTTAACTTGGACTCCTGTCAAACAAAGCCACATAGCTTAAGAGTAAAAAGAGTTATTGGTTTGGTTTATGGAACAGTGTCCCCCAGTGACTTTGAACAAGCCACTGAATGTGGCAAACCATTAAACATTTAGAGGTTCTGTCTGCCAACATTTTGTCAACTTTTGTCTTAAATAGAAACTTTGTAATTCTGTAAATTGAAGTGAAAATTAAAGTTAAGTAAGGCTAGACTCTTAATGTAGAAATGTAATAATAGTCTTAAAATCAAATTCATAAGGAATCCACTACACATAAAATTGAATTTATGACTGAACTACATTATACATGGTTTATGCACAAACAGCTATTTTGTTCTTAGAGCTGTGCCTCTTTGGCAGACTAATTTTGTGTGTGTGTGTGCATGTGTGTACCATGCCAACAATCCTTTCATTCTTATGCAAGCATTTTTTTTTTTTTAATTTAAACATAGCATGGGTTACAGTAGTCACTTGACCCATGTGATTGCAGTCTTCAAATTACAAATCAGGTACAGTTTCCAGTAGTTTCATTCATAAGCAGAAATAATTAGTACTTTTGAATAGTTACATTAATTGACATTATGCGTGACCTTTTTTCAGATTTGTGGGCTGTGTTCTTTTGGTAATTTTTTACCAATTTTTTACATTACCTTTGTGTTACAAACAAAATCAAACAACAACAATAAATAATAATAATATAGTTAATAGTGTGAACTCATGATCCCTATCTTTAAGGTAAAACTAACTTTTAAAAAATTCAAAGCACCTAAATGGGACATGGACCTCTTGCTTTCTTTTGTGGACCTTTGTCTCTCTTTCAAACAGAACTGTCTGGGCTCGGTGGCCAATATTGCCACTTCTAGTCCATCTAGGCACCAATACCAGTGGACACCTTGACTGTCTCCCAGAAACTCCCATGGCAATCAATAAAACAGCAGTATTTGACACGTTTGGGTGATTCAGCAGGAATTAAGTGCAATCTGTGTCACATGTCTACTGCTGTAAGCTGTGATATGGCTGTTACAGACTTGGCCATTTCTAATTCTCCTGCATGAAAATTAAATTACTTACTTTCGTGGTTACTCTTTACCCATACTTTCCTCCTCACACCCACTGTTATTCTCATACTCTTACTTTCATCTAACAGAGTAAGGTCTCTTTTATACTTCAGAATATACCTCTTTTCATTCCCTCCGTCCTCATTTTATTATTTCTTTTCTATACCCATTTCACTCAAGTTTTTGCATTGCTTAGCTTTTTTCACTCTGTATTGGCAGCCCAACCTTCTGCCTGTTGCTAAGGTTACCAGACAGTAGGAGAGGTAGACAGGAAGAAACGAGGAAACTAGGAAGAAGAGAGTGAGAAAGACTTGAAAGTGGTGAGAGACAGTGTGTGTGCATGAGAGGGAGTGAGGAGAGAGGTGGGAGAACTGATGTCACAGCGTGGGCTGACTCTTTCTATTTAGATTAAACAATCATGACAGTTAAAGTAACAAACTCTCAAACTTTTCAGTTTTAAAAAAGAAAACTGAGCCATCAACTTTACTTTAAAAAGAGACTCTTGTGCCGTGAATAAACCTTGATATGTGTTGATCTGCTTAGCTTTCCCAGATTCCTCTCTGTGGTTTTCTTTATTGAGCAAACAGTAAAACTGCTTCATAAGTACTATTGAGATGATTTTGTATATTGCTGAAAAGTTGCAGCATTAGTGGATTTTTTATGCTTACAGTAGGAAGTTATAAAGTAACACTGCTAACTATATGGCACAGTAACATCCACTGTCTTGTTGCTGTCCAGTGTCCTGAAATTGCTCTTGATTTGCCCTTGTTTTTAGGCAATGAAATGTCAGATAATGGAAAATAGTGTCTATCACCATTTTTTAACAATTGTGAAAAAGAAGAAGAAAATTAAATTAGCAAATATTTGGTGGTTTTTCTCTGAAAACTTGAAATCATCAGTGGCCTAAAGGGTGTATTGTTTTTCTTTTGGCCACATCATAAGCTTTTTGACTAATTTTAACTCTTTGAATTCTATATGTTAAATCCATACTATATGTTTGGAGTTTACTCTTTTCTTGGTTGGAGAGCTGGCATTTGCATTTATTATTATGATCATTTTAATTTTGAATGTAGATATTTCTGTGTATGTACTGCCTGACTTGATTCAGTCTCAGTATAGTAATATATACTTAAATATACTTGAACCTAACGATCAACACAGAGACGGTTTCAGAACAGTCTAAACACAAAGTAGAAAGCTCCTGTATTTTAAAGGGCCACTTCACTAAATTTAAACATGAAGTAAACATCCTCTTACTTGTGATGACCAATCCTCCTCAGGCTGTATTTAAAAAAAGTAAATAAATAAATTATTACATGTCTCTAGAGAGACTTTTGTTCTCATATTTGACTAAAGCATCTTCATGATTCTGTAGTGATCTGATTAATGTTATTTCATGTTGGGCTTAGAGACTATAAAATAATTATATAGTCTGTAGGCACAGTACAGTGGGAAACATGGGACATGTGAAGTCACCTTTAAAGCTTGATCCATAAGACTTAAGATATCATGCCTCTTGATGTTACAATGTAAACTATTTTTATTTAACCACTTGTGAGCCCTCCACTGTAATGGAAGTGCATTAAAAATACCGGGTTTACCACTTTCAGGCAAACATCAAAACTTTCACAAGTCCTCAGGTGTCTGGTGCTCTACTGATGTGAATCTTGAATCAAATTAGCTGAACTGGTTAGCATTGCTCTCTGAATGCATCTGTTTTTCAGACTGGAGGGTTTGAGGTAAATGCATAATTTCCCAACAGAAATCAATATTGTCAAATACTTCTCCGAGTTTGTAATGAGCTTGCCAAGGCCAAGGTTCCTGAGGTAACTAAATTTGATCCATACCAGTGAACTGTTCATTTTGTGTCACTGTGCTCTACTCATTAACTATATCACTGTCATAAGTCAACCCCAGCCGTTGAGAGCATTCATTCTTGTGAATTAATCATTGCCTGAAACAATCAATTTTATGTCTAGACTGTTGTTGATCAATCAAAGTTGCAATGAGTTCCTTTATCCATGTACAGTATATACATAGCAAGCGATTGATGCCAGTACAGTCAAACAAATGTCTCCCTTAATTAAAAGCACTTGTGTTTTCTGGAGCCAGTTTTCAATCATCATTTTGTTAGCCAGAAGTAGTGACAGAAATGTATTCTTCATGTATAAGGTCAATATGTCAGTTGTTAAAGTACAGTAGGGATGTACTTAAAACAGATTGGCAGATCTGAATTTGTTCTCCAGAGATCACAGGGTGGCTTTCTATATTGGAACTATGATAGACAAGAGCTTATTTATTATTTTAGATGTTTAATGTTTTTTATATCTTGCCTGTTTTATCAGTTTGCATAAAAATCTGAATGATGTTATTTGGTAGAATTCTTGCTCAGAGAGCTATTACAATATTCACATGATTTTTTCTTTTCTATTATTTTTTTAGTGCGAGAAGTTTTGAAATGTCTCAGTTGTGCTTGTTTTCAATATGGCAATCCTGCTGGAGTTACTTTCTCAAATTTGGAAACCTCCAGTGTTCTTTTTAGGGCTTTCAAATCTTTGCCAGGTTTGAGAAAGAACACCAAATATAAAACCTGAGAAAAAAAAAATAGATTATGGAAAGCAGTAGTGTGGCCCAATTACACTTTTTCAGTTGCCAAGAAAGATTTCTCAGAAATAGACCCAAATATCAGAATATAATGGAAATGTCTGTCTCAAAAAGCAACTGCTGAAAAGAGGCTGAGGATTACAAAAAATGTTTTTCTCCCTATTCCTGGAATAGAGACAGAGTGTAGGGATTTTCAGCTACATATCTCAGTTAGAGCATCCATGGGCCCAACTGAACTATCCTCTAGAGAAACACTGAATCCCTATTCAGTTTCTCTTCCATGTCAGTCTTACATAGCATATTGTGGTCATAGTTACGGAGAAGGTTACAGAGGATTATGGCTTAGAGAAACAGCATTTCAACCTTTGCTACAGTGGCTTTTAATTGCAGCAGCTGTTCAGTGGTAACAAAAATCACATTTGGTGCCCAAGTATAATGTGCAGAGTATCCTAATCTCAATCGTCTACCAAAGTTCTGTTTACAGAGCTATATTGCTGCCCTATTTGTTTTATTTGTTCATTTTAGAGCATTTTCTCATGAATGCACCTAACACATGTTCATATTTATCTATTATTTAAACATTATTTTTGGAGGTTGTTTACAACCTTTTGAGCAAATATAGATATGTCTGTTGCAGTTCTGTACCTGTTAAAGCAAAGAGGCTGAAATAGTTCTAAAGAAGGGGACAGCTCACATTAGTTTTGTTGAATTTTGTGTAACTGGTCATGAATTTATTTAGATGTGGGAAATAACTATCGTAAAGGGTCAGTCAAAGGTGTCTTATTCTGTAGTGTTGTACAGCTTAAGGTTAATTCGTGAGTTTTTCCTTAAGCTAAACAGCAGATTCAGAATGTTGAGATGATGCCATTCATAGACAGATCTTGAAGCTGCTCCTTAAAGAGGAGATAATTAGAAAAAACAAAACAAAATGACAGCACCAATAGTAATTTTGCTGACATAAGGGAAGAAGTCACAGCTGTAAACCCTACAGACATCTTATTTGGTTGCGTTTTCTCAAGGCACAATTTTATATGCTCACAAATACATAACAATGGACTAGTAACAAAATCAAAAGTTTCACCCATTTGCTTGACAATAATGGGTCTGTACAAAAGGATTTGAAATACAAAGTAGTGTAGTGAAGGAGGACATGCAGAGGGTTGGTGTGAAGGAAAGAGGACGCAAAGGATAGGGTGAGATACTGTCAGATTAACACAAAATGTGCACCCAAAAAGCACTACTCAGAACATATGAAGCTTTTAAAAGTTTATTAAAATAAGGGGTAACTTGGTGGGTCTGAGCTGCAGGCTGGGCAGCAATTCTCCAGAGGAGGGAGCTCAGAAAACTGGATAATGAGGAGAGCAGGCAGGTTAGCAGATAACTAAAAGAGCTGGCTGAAGTGGCAAGATGGTGAGGGTAAATATAATATAAATGCAGGCCTCCTTTCTGAGTTCAAATCCAAATTCCAACAAACTTAGTCCTGTCTACAGTCACTACTTATGGTCACTGAACCTAAAATCAAAATAGTGTTTCGGTATGTACTGAAACCTATGTGGAACTTATGATTAGAAACATTGTTCAGAGGTTTGTATCAAGAGATAGATGTCACATGACTGTTCCATATCACGTTCCATTACGTCACCAGCTGTTTCGAAACAGCTCTAGTGTTTCGCCCGCTTCTGAATTGAATATTAGGCAGTAAGACCAGTTATGATTGAAGGCTTATTAAGCATTTGCTTCTTTCTGCTCCTTTTAAACAAATTATGGTGAAGGTTCTCTTGTGTGAATTCAAAATAAGATACTGTGATAGACATAGTCTGTTTATTATATTATGACAGCTTTTTGTAAATTTCACATTTAGTGTTTTATGTTATGAATTAATTCTTTTTTCAGAAAATAAATAAGTGTATAGAAGCACCCCCGTACAGATACTGACTGATTAAAATAAATATCTTTCCATACAAATAATGCTACAAACTGACCAAAGAAGTCATAAGACAAGAAAAAGTTCCACGGTTTGAGTGTAAAAATTTAAAATCAGACATTTGCCCACCTGATGTCACTGTGGTGAGATGTTTCAAGTGTTCCAAAAGATCAAATCTTTTTGTGAATAATTGTCAAAAAAGTCCAAATCCTTTCCAAATGTCAAATACAGAAATTAATTAAAAGGCTTACAACTCCAAAAGGGCAGGCAGAGGCAAGGGCCACATTTAGGCTCATGTTTGTCCACAGGCTTGCAAGAATTGCTCAATGCAAGTTTCAGTATGACAGTAAGGAGAAAGGAAGAGCTGGTTATATAGCTATGAGGCAATGAGGAACAGGTGTGAACAATCAGGCTGCTAATGAGGAATGTAAAGTTTAGGCACATAAAAAGGCTCAACAGAAAAAAGCCCTTACAAAATAAAGGCCGAAAACAGGAAATCAAGCTAAAAACTGTGACAGATGGAGGCAGATGATCCCCTGCCAGACATATGTCAGCCCCTGTATTTTCCTCTTTGCTCAAAGTAATCCTCAAGTCATGTTATCATGTCATATAAAACTGTGACAGTTGTACTTTATCATGCTTGTTTGCAACTGGGAACTAAATACCTAGATTGGTAGTAAAAGGTCTTGCAACAGTGAACAACAGATACAGTAGAAAATGAAACATACCCTCCAACTTCTTCAGTGCATCTTTCTGACTACTAGCAGCCATGAGTCACCTTCCTGGTGAGATTGTGTGGAACCTTTTGAATTTTAGAGACAGTGTCTGGGAAAAGTAAAGTATGCCCCTCAAATACCTGTCAACATGTTTTAGCACTTCCACATATGCATTAAACATTAACTTGAATCACCATTCCCTGTCTCATGCTTCTGTTACAATGGCATAATGCACAGAATTTGTATTAAATCTTGATGAAAGTATTTTTGCCTCACTTATGTACATAGGAGTTGAAGGATGAATATAGCCTCTCTACAGAGTCTAAATGCCCCCCCCCCTTTTTTTCTTTTTTTTTTGTGAAACTAAAAAGTTTAGAGTGGTTGGAAGAGATTGTATATCTTGCCATGGCTGTATTAGTTTTTAATGTCTTACTGATTCATTCTGAGGTAGCACTTATTGGCAATGGTGGGCATCAAGGCTTTAGCTTGAAAGTCTTATTAAAGTCTAGAAAAAAACATACACATGTAGATTTTTACCAGGTTCTACTTCATATGCATGCCACTGTGGTTTGTGGTAATCATTAAGAGCTGATCATAAAAAAGTCACCTTCATTATCTGTGAATGATCCGCTTTTTCACATTTTATTTGATTTTGTAAATGTACCTAAGAAAGTAGTCATAATAGCATGTATCATATTAAGTAATTGCTGTGTGCATATCAAATAAGAACTGTTCAAATTTCAATAAAGGAAGAAAGTCTGCTGGTTGCCTTTATTATGAAGCTCTTATATCCATCTAAGGGAATAGAATTCAGAAAAAGTAAGATGAGTAAACATCATAAATAACTATTTACTTGAATATTATAAAACAAGATTAGCTTTAAGGCTTTTTGCTGTTCATTTTGTTCAAACTTGCTCATTCTTTATAGTAATAGAAGCCAAAAAATAGTCTAATAAGATTGCTGTTATTACTGTATTAATTCCCATGTTTTGATTGTTGTGTGTATTTAAGTCTACATGTAAGGGTTGCCAAGTTTGGTGCTGTACCGCTAAACATTTATCATTGATCCATTCTGACAGAGAGAGAGGCTGGATTGGTGCTGATCTGAAAACTCACAAACTCTTAACCCAACTTCATATCTCAGAATTTTCTGAAATTTGGGCCTATGACAGTTAGGGCTGCAAACCTATGTCCTCAGAACACTAAGCAGCAAAATACATCCCTATAAACAGGTAAAACTTTTTTTTGCCTCTATCCAGTGTCCCACGACATCATCAAAAGTCAGGAAAAATGAGCTGGTTGATCACATAATTGCCCCATTCTGGACTAAAGTAAAGTTAAAGTTAAAAGTTGTAACTACTACTACTACTATTACTACCACTACTTCAAAAAAAAAAAGAAAAGAAGCACTAAATAGGAGCAGACAAAGTCTCACCTCAGTTCCTCGGGGTTGTATAGCACTTGTCCCCTGTCACTCTGTTATTTTATTTATTTACTTTTATTTTAATCATCCTAATGAGACTAAAGTTCCTGAATCCTCTTTTTTTCATTAGCGGGTTGTCCCCCCATTACAAACCTTCATTTTGACAAGAAGCGTTCACTGAATATTCATGTGAATGAGCCCTTGCAGTGATTTGTGATGCCTTTTTACTGTTGAGAGTTGACTGAGTGAATCGAAATGGTGTTGCTTGAAGTAACAATCTCATGCAAGACAAGTTTGAGTGTTATGATTCAGTGACCGTATAGACACACACTGTAGCCTTTAAAATGGCTTTTGCAATGCATTGTATATGACATTAAAATAGTTTAAATTTGTTACATTTACTGCTATATATGCATATCAGTACTGTGTTAAATGCATTCATGAACATTCTCTCTTATATAACTTGTAACTGTCAACTGCAAATCAAGCCTCTTTTCACTTAACTATGTTTTGTTTCACAACAACGTATTAAGGAAGATAATTATGCATATGACAGAGAGTGTAAGGTAAACACTGTGAATTAAAGGCAGGATTGCCAGTCCCTTTGTGAGAATATAACTGTGCCATCCACCTCACTGTGTTAGCAGGGACCCATCCATTCTGACTGTGGAGGGTACCCGGATGATATGGGAGTGTCATCATCCGTCCAAGGCTATAAAAGTTAGCCCATGTGTTAACTTTATCTCTTTCTTCTTTCCAAATGGCATTAACCTTTGAGCATACAGGACTGCAATGGCAATACTGCTGACTTGTGCAGTCCACATTGTTGTTTTTTTTTAGTTTAATAAATTCCAGTCAGCATATGGAAAGGCCTTCCATGGACTCCCTACCTGTTACTATCCTAGGGACAGTTCATGGAAATGAAAAAAAGGTCAAGGAATTCTGAAAGGGGAAAAAACTGCATGTATCCTTTCTCTGTTTAAATGACTAATCCTTTTTTAAAATGCAAAACTTTTTCTCTGTGTTATAGAATGGTAGATTTTGTATCTGTGCATTTTTATCTGAATGGGTCCTGATGATGAACCTATTTTTTTACCTTCTTCTTTCTGTATTTGTAAGTATCTTGAGGGAGTATCATGAGTGTCATGATTCTAAATTCATTTTTTTTGGAGGATGGACCTGCGTGGTTGTCTGTCCCTCTGTGTTAGATCTGTGATAAACAGGCAACCTGTTCAGGCTGAGCCCTGCCTCTTGCTCACTGTCTGTTGGGATAGGCTCTTGTTTATGAAGAGCCAGAGCCAGAGATGTGTTGAAAATTTACTGGACATTTTTGTTCTACTATTGTCATATATGCAGTCTTGCCATAGCTCTGATTTCTGCTATAATCTAGATTTTAAAGAGCCTTATCACTGAAGTGATTGCTATCATAAACTCATAATCTAATATACCACCACTGCTGAGGATATGACACACCAGAAAAAAAAAAAAAAAATTTTATGTGTGTGTGTGTGTGTGTGTGTGTGTGTGTGTGTGTGTGTGTGGGTGTGTGTGTGTATATATATATATATATATATATATATATATGTGTGTGTGTGTGTATATATATATATAAATATAATTTTTTTTTTTTGATTGCTAACC